>JAULBZ010006856.1:0-12009 GCA_032360805.1 Neoturris breviconis | reverse complement strand
ACTTGGCTGAAAATATTCTGAAAAATCTCTCCTCCACAGCGATGACCGGCTGTTATTTCGAGCCCTGCAGATTACATCAATCCTTTCTAAAAATATTGCCGGCAAACAATGTTTTGTTTAAATACTCTGCATTCACCCATAATTCAAAAAAACAAAATTCTGAAAGCATTTTTCTTTTTTAAAAAAGTTTATGGTAGTTACCAATTTTAGATAAATAAAGCAAACCTTCTTTCGACCTACTGTAGGTAGTTATATCAATGCCACAAAGTTCTTTAAAAAGTAATTAGCAGTCGAATGTTACAGATAAATATTAACTTCAATATGATTCAGACATAGATGGAATTAACAATCTTGAACTTCATTTTTGACTCCTCTCTAATCAATTTCTAGAGTGCTGATTTCCTTCAATAGTCAAAATTAGAGCATATAATCACTGAGGAGAGATTTCTAGCATAATTTCGAGCTCAAAAATTGCTCCTCCACATTGATTATTTGCTCTTGTTTCGACCACTGTATTTTTGCTTCTGGTTGGTTCAGAACTTGAAACGAGAGCACACAAAATAAGAGTGATTTTTTTAGCATAGTTTCAGGCTTTATAGTCTCATACCATGCTCCAAACTCACTCCTCCATAGTGATTATTTGTTCTTATTTCAAGCACTAAAAATAAAATAAAATACAAGAAGGAGGCATCTGCGAGTTTATTCTTACCCTTCATCACTATGGTGGAAATAATCTTCATATCTTTCTGCTATCTACATTTAAAAAAATCAACTTCAGGCGACGGATTTCAGGTCGGCATTCCCCTGTGGAAGAGAATCCAAAGAATCCAAAGGAGAATGCCGACCTGAATTCAGAGGCCTGCAAATTCAAATAGTCCAACTTCAGTGCTCGAAATAAGAGCAAATAATCACTGTGGAGGAGTGATTTTTGAGCATAGATCTAGAGTATGAAAACTAAAGTAATGCTACAATACTCCCTTCTCCAGAGCAATTATTTGTATTTCTTTTGAACATTGGGCTTCCATGGTTCTATCAAAGGTTATGAAGGGTCCCAATGTGCAAAAAATAAACAAACAAATGAAACAAATTCTATTGCAGGGTAAAAATTCTATTGCAGGGGTAACTGTTGGTCATCACTGTGCTGCCAGTTATTTTAATACAATAATTATATTTACTTACAGTTTGTTGAAATAAGAGTAATTCATATGCATGAAAAAAAGCAGTAGCATCTATTCCAAGACTATTACTTTTAACAATATGCTAAAAAAGAGAAATAAATTTCATAGTATCAATATAAAATCTGTAGAAGTCATAAACTAACAACGATTGATCACACAACAATAATTAAACAGCATCTTCTGATTGGTGTTTAACCAATGTTTTTGATACTTTGTGTACTACTCTCCTTAAACTTTTAACAAATTGCAACAAACTTTTAATACTTAATACAAATTTTAATAAATGCAGGGTAGAAAAATGTAGCATCTAACGGTAAAGAATTAGTTATTTTCAGGAGTTAAATGCACTAAAATTGCATCAGCTCTGGACCCCAGTTGAAATTGGCAACAAGCTAAATTTATCTTGCACCAATGAACATAACATAGATAATCATAATGTCTGTAGCCCCGAGGAGGAGTGACATTTGAGCATATCTTCAGGTATTATAGTTACGCTCAAATATCAATCCTACACAGTTCCTCGTATTATAAACACTATAACCTACCGTGTATGTGTCTCGAATTTTATTATTGGATAATTTTATATTTGCTTTTTGTAAAAATATTTTGTAATCTCTCATTAATAACCTAAAAGATTGAAAATAAAATTATATCTATGTTCTTGGTGCCACACTGTATATGCACAACATCTGCTAGTCATAAGTTCCTAGATTATACGCTACCTTGCAGAATTACGGACAGCTTCATAACTAAATAAACAATTGCTTTCTATTATTAATGTATAATAATAAGTTCAATAAGTTGCTTCTATATGCATGTCTTTATTTAACAAATAGAAACCAGGTTAAGAGATTTTAAATAACAACAAATCAGTTGAACAAACAAGGAACTTGTGCGTGTAAAAGTAAAATGGATAACTAATAGAAGATCATTTTATCACAGCCTAAAGTCTCCTCCACAGTGATTATTGTGTTGACGAAGAAACTAATAATTCCAAAAATTCCAAAACTTTCTTGACAGGCATTATTTCTGCATTCCATGGAATTGCTGATATTGAAGTCTAAGTTACCTTGAATATGGTTTACTGATACTTAATTCCAGAGTAGACTAATGGAAAAGTCACAAGAAATTTTACCTTGAAATCTAATATTGAATTTCAATATGGTAGTATGCAATGAATAAACTGACTTCTATTATTGTATTAGGGATAACAACTCCAAACTTTATTTGATAGATTGGCATCTCTAGTTTGGTAGGCACATGATAAGTACCAAGTTGGCAGAATAAATAAACAAATCTAAGTCATTGTCCTCACCTAGTATAAATCATGTTATACCTAGAATAAATCTATAGCAAAGACTACTGTATACTTATTCATAACTTGCATTTATTTTCCAATGTAATTTGGGTCCCTGAAGACAATGATAACACGGGAGGATACAAAGTTTTGGGATTTAGACTCTATCTTACAGAGGAGATTGTTAAAATCATTAGAAAAGTGATGACATACCGTTTGGCTACTGTAATAAGATCTGCTGACTATTTGCATTTTAATTTATAATAGATCTCCATTAATTTACACAATGTTGTGTACTATTTTATATTTGTTGATTTAAAACAATCATAAAATCAAAGGTATAGTATTGAAAGTAGCCCACTAAACCAAGTGAAAGTTAAACCTAAGCCCTTGAATATGATTTGCATATACACATTATACAGTGTTTGAAATATGTCTTTATTAAGAGGGTAAAGATTTAGGTCCAATAAAACAATTGGAACACAATTTTCAAGGTACAATTATGTCAGGTCACTGTGGTGGAGAGTAGTGAAATTTCAAATCAAGGATAAACACTCAAATTTTACATGGCATTAGGATTTCATGTCCTTATTAAGTTGATAAAGTTTCAGGCCAAATAAACAACTGGAACAATTTAGCTATATCGTATTACGGTGTGTGTAAGTCGAGTTTTGAAGATATCATTTTTAGCTAAAAAATCGCCCTCGACTTATACACAGTAATAGTTCTGAAAAAAAAAACTTTTGTTTTTCCTATTCAGTACACAAATTTACAAAATAAAAAGGGACAAACATGAAAAAAGATTCTATCGATACTATCCGATGGTTCTCAAGCAAGGAAAGTCAAAAGTGAAAAAGAAGAAGTGTTCCAGTATATTTTGTATCTTCTCATCTACAAATGTTAAGATTTAAATTTTATCAACATTCTTGTTTCACTTTCTTCGTTGAAAAACGTTTCTTCATTGTTTTTTGTAACAAATAGTTCTCTGCATTTCTGCAAAATTTACACACATGTGATTTTTTTCATTTTGGTTTCTGAGAAGAAGAATTTAAACCAATCACATTTAGTTTGAAATATTTGCATTGTATTTTAATCTAATCACTTTTAACTTTTGAAATGTTTATTTCATAATAAATAATGTTTTTAAATAGATGTCTAGACAAATAGTTATTTTTACTGTATTGTTTTTAAACTTGATAAACAATTAAAAAACAGGTGGAATTAATACAGATTTAAAAATTGAGTGATAATTTTAAAGTTCTAATCAATTATTTATAGACTTTGTTAGAAATATATAGTGGGTAATAACTTGTTCAAAGTATGCAATAAAGATGCTAGAACAACCTTTTTAACCTTTTTAAAGTTATTCTAGTGTCTTAACTACAGACTTTGAACCAGTTTTTGTCCACTTTGCAATTCTTTAATAATATATATATAGAAATTAATACCTTATTATGTTATGTTACAAAGAAAGCAAAACTTTTTACATAGACTTACTGTTTATTCTGGGTTATATGAGGTATTGTGAGTTAGAATTCATTAGTTCAAATCATAGCACTAACTCCAAGAAGGTACTCAACTTATACAACGAGTACCGCTCTAATGCTTGGTTTTATTCACTAAAAATAGGGGTCGACTTATACACCAAGTCGTCTTATACACGCTGAATACGGTATCTGCTTTGGATACCCTAGAATTATTGTTGTCTTCCGTGTTGGATCTAGTGTAAAGGAACGCTATCCTTTCCGTTTTGGAAATCCCATGTTTTTATATTAACAGTTCCGTTTCGAATATACAGTACCCACTCTTTTTTCCTCATCCATCCGATACTTTAATTAAACTCTTTTATCGGAAGTCCCACACATTCCAGAATTTGCCTATTGGATATCTGCCCTTCTTTTAAATTATCCGTTTCGGATATCCTTTGTCTTTTAAACAATTCTGTTACAGAAATCCCGCCCCTATGCAGAAGATCTGTTTCGGAAACCATCCTGTCTTCCATATGGATTAAAACTGCAAGGTCCATTTTTAGCTCACCAAATAAAGTTTGGTGGTATCACTTTGTGGCGGCAGCCTGCTTTTCTTAATAGATCATGTTTCCAAAGCGCTAGCATTTCAAAATTTGGTAACAGCATTCGTGGCAATATTCTAGAAGAGCTCACCAATTTTTTTTTGATTTTGTCCTCGCTTTTCCAAGTTTTAGGCAAAAAGGGTCCAAATTGCATTTTTGTTCCAATGGACTGAAAAGGTGTGGTACCGTCCGGAAATTTGGTTATGACATTCTAGGCAATATTACGAGACCACTGGCCAAAGGCAATATTTTCAGACCACTGGCCAATTTGGGACCGAGTATCGGTCAGTATGACAGTATGGTAGGTAGTTCCAGGCCTCTTTGTGTTTTTGGTTGTAGTGATTTATACAAACAATGAGTTCTTCTTTGTTTTTACGTTGTGTCATTCTTTTTAATATATGTACTTCTTCCCCAGAGACTGATTATCACATATGGAGGAGCATATGTTATGCTTAGCAAAATACCCTTACTCGTGCTACCAATAGAATGTTTGTTAATAAAATAATAAGATTATTAAAGTGACTTAAGCCCGGTTTCCATTCAGCGTTACCCTATATGATATCGCAATTATATAAATAGTTCAGTCCTTGTAATTTACGATAATCTACATAACTGGCAAATTTTATACCCCAATCACCATTACCTGCAGAGATATTAACAATAAAGTACCTTACCATATAAGACTACCAAACTATGAGGTCATACTTTACGCATAAATTAATCAAAATTGATTTCTTCAAAAACCTCAAAATTGCAATATCTTGAGAACCAATTAAGATTTGTACATGATACTAAAAGCAATGTTAACAACACAATAAATTTAATGACCTTCTATAATATATGAATACTATGCAACATAGGCACAAACAAGGTGTATAATTAATTTGGGGAAAATGGGTAAGGATGCTCAGCCAAAAGCATATAAGATAATGTTAAAAAGTAAGCCCTCCTCCTCCACGATGCATATGTATCCCAGATCATTCAAACATCTAATGCATCTATTACAAGCACACAATAGTGCATCTATTACTAGTACACAATATAGTGTATCTATTACTAGTACACAATATAGTGCATCTATTACTAGCACACAATAGTGCATATATTCTGGCACACAATAGTGTATCTATTCTGGCACACAATAGTGTATCTATTACAAGCACACAATAGTGGATATTACAAGCATACAGTGCATATTACAAGCACACAATAGTGCATATTACAAGCACACCATAGTGCATTTGTTCTGGCACATCACAATGCCCATTACTAGCACACAATGAGTGCATCTTTTATCCTTTAAAAATTATTAGCTGGAGTAGACTGACGAAGGAGGCCCAACATCCCTACCAATAACAATGGAAAGAAGTGCATGAGCTCTGAGCTTAAGTTGCTTCCACCACTGGGCTAAAAACCTTGCTAGTATAATAGCCAAATGTAACTAAACGAAGAAAAACGTGTAGTTAAAGGAACTATTCAGGATCATATAAGTAGCACGTGCTCCAAACATAAAATTACAGCATAAAGTATCATAAATCCATCGTTGATTCCATATTATATATATAATTCAATATATATTTAAAATTTCACAAATTTGTACCATGAACTTTCACGTCTTACGACGATCATCAGACGAAATAAACGATCAAAATATTATACCAGAAAAATATGTATATGAAGCCGTAACCATAGAAACCAATTGTAATTGCTACAATTACGTCATCATGTTAGTCCGGTGGAACACTCTTATAATTTGAGAGATAAAACTTGAGCATGTAACTGCCAAAAGAAAGAGGAATGTCCGTTAGCTGGTAAATGTTTGGAGAAGAGCGTCATTTATTGCTGTGAAGTGAAGCCTGACAGTTCTGAACAATGTGCTTGTTATAGCGGTCTTATCGAGAATTCGTTCAAAGATCGTTTCTATAAACCCCTGAAACTCATTCAAATATGAAAGCTAATTCTACAGAACTTTCAAAGCATATGTATGAGTTGAAAAATTGAGGTGCAACGAATGTCACCTTGGATTGGTCAATCGTAGACCATGCTATACCTTATAAAAATATAAATATTGGAGAGGGGAGAATGATTAAAAAAAAACCTTAATGTATCTATAATTGTTTTTGTAAACTATTTCTAGAAAAGTAAAAACATGTCGCTGTATGGTTTGAAGAAGCAATTTAACAAAACTAGTCAGGTAATATATATTTTTAAATATTTCCATGAAATTACGCTTAAAAATTAACTTTACTTGCCCTAAACAAATTCTTAAGAATCATTAACATCAATGGTATTCCATATTAAAATCCCACTGTGAAATCTTGTCAAATCCAGGCCTACAAATTCACGGCGACATCCTTCTGTGGAGGAGCATCTTTGAAGGCTAATTTGTAACAAACAGGCTGCAAATTAGTCTCCAAAGATGCTCCTCCACAGGGGAATGGCTACATGAATTCAGAGGATTGCAAATCCAAATTATCTTCTCTTTTATCTTCAGTACTTGAGTGAAAAGGTTGCTGGCAACAAAGGTTCACAGTTGGAAGAAGATTTTGTTGATTTAGAAAAGGTGAGCCCATATAATACTTTTGGTTTAGCCCTATTAGTACTGGGAGAGGTGGCAGATTCTTTTTAACTGCTATAGTTATCATGCATAAACTTTCCGACATTTAGTAAAAATCTCTAACACACATTTGAGTTTCAGATCATCTTCTGATCAGTGTTTCTGGATCATAACCTGAAACCACGTATTTAAAAGTGGGAAATTCTTTGAAAATCATCACAATTCGTTGTTTTGACATAACTTCTGTTTGGGTAATGCTTATAGCATAAGACTTGGTCAAGTTACTTGAAATCGTGAAATAAATGTTTCTATCAAGTTTGGTTGACACTGTGCCCCTCCCCCCCAGTGTTACAGAGCCCTAAAAAGCCCAGTACTAATAGGGTTTATCCTGAAGCTATGCTCAAAAGTCACTCCTCCACAGTGATTATTTTCTTATGTTTGGATTTCGATTTGCATTCTACTTTTACTTTGAGGTCAGTCCTTATTGTTTTAGAAAATCGATGCAACAGAAAAATGTATGGTAGATATGCATAGAAGAACAATAGAATATTTACAACCCAATCCAAGTAAGAAACACCATTTCATCACTCCTACATAGATTCTAATTATATAGAGTCCATATTTTGTTTGTGGAGCAAAATTCACTGAAAAGATATTACTCCACAGGTGATGCAGATATTTGTAGGCTAGTAAATGATATTTGTGTACCAACAAATTGATCTTTGTGTATGGTACCAACAACTAACCACTTCCTATTAAATTTTAGCTGCAAGGACAAAACTAGCATTTCAAGCATCTGTACAAAAAGCCAGAGGTCAAGCAAAATCAGTGAAATATCCACAACCAGAACAGCTTTTAGCTGAAGTCTTTACAAAAGGTGGACATGATCTCAATGACAATACACCTTATGGTATGAGTTTTCAATTTTATTGTTTTATGAATCAGTACATTGTGTCTTCAGTCCTCGAAATTCAGCTGAAAATTATGTTCAAATGCACTTCTCCACAGGTGATCACAGGTCTCTGAATTCACGTCGGCATTCCCCTGAGAAGGAGGATCTTTGGAGACTAATTTGCAGCCAATTCAGAGTCCTGTGATTGCTGTAGTGAATTTTGAGGACTGTTTATTCCGTACTTTTCGTGATAAAGTTATTTCATTCCAGAAATCACCTTTTGGTTTATGGAATACTAATAAAAAAATCATAGACCTATAAAACCTCTAAAACCTATAAAACCCCACGAATCTTAACATTATGCTCTATGTTCATTACATATTCAGTGATTTCTTAGGTTTTCTGTTGTGAATTCAGAGGCCTGAGATATCATATCTAAACTAATTTCAATTTTCAAAAGAACCTTATAAAATCTTTTAGCTGATTCACTGCAAGACCTAGGACAAAAGTTTCAACAAATGTCAGAAGTCAAAGATGAAATGGTATGTAACTGAAGTGTGAAGTTTTTTTTTACATGTTTCTTATCATAACAACCATCACAGATATTAAATGCTTAATCAAAAAAAGCTTTTTTAAAATGTTGTATCATTGCACAATAACTTGAATATCCCAAAATTAACCAAAAATGAATCTGTGCAGGAGTGTGTTTAGTTAGGTCAATGAGCTTGCGATGGATTGGTTTCTTCGTATCGAAGATCATTGACTCAGTACTCTCCTCTGCAAATTAAGAAAATGTACTTGAATATCCCATAATTTTTGAAATTTTTGAGACCATGTATGCTGTTATCATGTTGATTTCTGTCAAGGAAAGTCTCATTTTTAGCAGTTATTTTTACGTAACTAATTCCACTTGTGAAGAATAAGATAACTGCTATCATTCTTGTATGATTAAATAATAATTGTTGACTGATATCCATTTAGGAAAACAACATCAAACAAAACTTTCTTGACCCCTTGTTTCAACTGCAACAAAAAGATCTTAAAGAAATCAGTGTAAGCATTTATATTTATGTATGTTATCTAAAGAGAAAAATAGGGCCAACTACCATAAAATCCTGGTTTTATACCCCAGCTATCACTAGATTTAAGCTTATCAAATTTAAATTAGATTTATGCCACAGGAGGAAAGAACCACTGTAAGATATTCAGTTTTGCCGACATATCAAAAGATTTCTTTACAATATATTTTTTTCTCGCTTTCCTTCACACATTTCTTTATTTGTATGAGGGTTTTTTTGGCATGCTTTTCTCTGCTTTGCAATCATCGTATTAAAGCTAAATAAGAGTAAGAATCAGCATGAATAAAGCCTGGTTTACATTACATGGACTGTAATAAAATAAGGGTGAAAAAAGATTGAGGTAAAAATGAGAGACTTTGACAATAATTTGACGTAGGTCCTTCATAGGTCATGAAATAATTCTGTCTGCTAGTCCAGTTAATGCTCTGTCTTTTCCTGACACATGTTGAAAGAGAGATTGTTCACAAATAGATATGACTAGTTCAATTTTAATAAGACGTCGCATTTCAGCAGAATAAGTTAGTTACTATGTTCATTCTTTTAGCATCATCGAAAGAAGTTAGAAAGCAGGCGTCTTGATTTTGATTACAAGAAAGGAAAAGGGGCTAAAGGTAAGCATAACTTTCATGAGAATTTCCATAACAATCTCATATGCCTTGATTCTAGCTCACTTCAGGGTTTTATAAGAAAAGAAGTATTTTTCTTCCTCGTGAAACACTAGTGGCATCCTTATATACAAGTTACGGATAGTGTCCTATAAAATCTATAAACACATGTTCAGTGTGTTTTATAAATATCTCGAAAACTATTTATTTTTTCCCCATACATTTTCTGAAGCCTAATTAATTGCTCTACACAACTAGCATATTTGTTTCTTAATTCAACTCATTCAAAAGGAATAAAAACATATTGAAATATCGTATTTTTTGATGTTTTTCTCTTTTTGCGAGCTCCAATTCCCTTTTGCAACCGTTAAATGTTGTGATGAGAGTTTATTCAAACCAATCTTCTCTTAAGAACGAAGTTTGCCTCTTTTTTGCTTTATGTTGAAAAACCATTGTGTAATTGTTGTTTAAGCAAGACAATCCTACATAAAAAAATAATGATTATTCGAGTATAGTTATTTTAAGGAAAAGTGAGGCAAAAATTTTTATGCATTAGATGAGGATCATGTGGACACAAGTTTTTCAAAAATTAGATATCGCAAAGGTGTCTTAAGATTCAAAAAAGTTTAAAAAGACCTTTTTTTTTTCTTCTTTTTTTACTTATATGCTTCTGAAAATGTATATTTTTAAAGGGAAAAACTTATAGTTTTGGAAATATTTATAAAATACTGACCATCTATAGAACCCTGTTTTATTCGCCTGTTCAATTATATTTGTCACTTTTTCACAAAGTAAGTGGGCTATATTTAAAATAATATGGGTTTGTTTCAATAATGACAGTTTATACAGTCTTATAATGTTTGTTCAGCGTCATATGTATTTTTTTCTTCCATGGGTGTACAGGAAATAGATGCTCACATCATGATTCAGTGCTCAGAAAAAGAGCATTTACTCACTGTGGGGGAGTGATTATTGAGCTTAGCTTCAGGCTACAAAGCCTGATGATATGCTCTAAAACCACACCTCTGGAGGATTCTTTGTTTTTACTTTGAGAGTTGATAACTGCTTTCTTCTTTTTATGTTGCTCTTTGGCTACAGCAGGAGGTAAACAAGCAATTTTTATGAGCTAACAAAACAACTAACAAAAAAACTAACATACTAACTTTTCAAATGCACAACACGGAAAGCGTGGTCTTGCACAAATAATCACTGTGGAGAAAGGATATTTGAGCATTGCTTCAGGCTCTCAAGTAATGCTCAAAAATCACTCCTTCACAGTGATTATTCGCTCTTGTTTCAAACACTGCCTAATCTAAGTCTTATATAAACAGACATTGTTTTTACATGGTATGACGTCAATGGAATGTCTTCTTTTGGATTTCACAACAAATGTTTTGCCTAGCGGAAATCAACCTTGGAAAATAAAAAATAAATTGAACCCTATTTGGTCAAGTCTTTTTAACTTTTGATAGAACCATACTATATTGTTGAAGCTTTCTGACTGAAAGGTTAATTATAATTAACATTTTAATACAATTATTTTTTGCTGACTTACCTATGATGACATCACCAATCAAAAAACACATGGTGAATACATTTTTTCAAGCAAAAACATTTTTTTTCTTCTTTATTTGAATAAAAAAGTTTTTGCACCTTTCAAAAATTTGGTTGCTTAGGGAAAATTATTCTTAGTTACCAAAAACAACAAAAACAACATTTGTTTCAAAATGATCCAGGATAAAATGTAGGAAATCTCTAGTTAAAATTAAAGCCATTCATTTCGAAGTTATGAAACAAAGTATGAGAAAGGGTGCATTATGTCCCCCCCCAAAAAAAAACAAAACAAAAAACAACCTAATAGTGTTAAATCTACTGCTTTCAGGGATAATACCAAAAAATGTCAACCTGAAACTGAAGGTGCAGAAATCTGAAAATTAACTCACAAGGAATCCAAAATAGGTTGCGCTTGTTTTTCTGTTATGTTTTGCGTCATTGGAAATGTGCAACAGACAAGTACACATCTCCACAATGTGTTGTTTTTATGTTGACTTCTATTTTCTTACCACACAGTTCCCGCTGAAGACATGCAAGCAGCAGAAGAGAAGTTTGAAGAATCTAAGGATTTATGTCTTAATAGTATGATGAACTTTATGGACAGTGATGTAAGTGAATTGAAACAAAAGCCTTAAAATCTCAATGCTCCAAATCGCTCTTATATAGTTCCAAATAGGCGTACATAGATTGTGTTGATGTTATTTTTAATATTGGCTTTATGCAGAGGGTCTATTCTTCTTTCAGATACTGCCTTCGATAATTGTTTTAATTTACTT
>JAULBZ010006855.1:0-12009 GCA_032360805.1 Neoturris breviconis | reverse complement strand
AATTTGATTGGAAAAAAGTAAAAAATAAAAATGTCACGTCACATTAACACATATAGTTAAAATTTGATTGGAAAAAAGTAAAAAATAAAAATGTCACGTCACATTAACACATATAGTTAAAATTTGATTGGAAAAAAAGTAAAAAGTGTTAAGTTTGTAATAAATCAATGATATTAATGGCTGAAATAAGAGCAAATAATCACCACGGATGAGGGACCCCAGAACACAGCTTCAGTCCATCCGCGCAGAAATCCACGGTTCGGTATTAATATAAGAAATTAGGAGATTTTAAAGATGGAGAAAATGTAATAGAAATACTTAGATAATAATGCCAAAATAATTCCAAAAAATTGTTGCAATATATTCAAGCGACAAGCCCTCGAATAAATATTTGAGACAGAGTGAAATTCGTGAAGACGAACAATACAAAAATTAAAATTTTGTCTTAAAGCATGGGTACTAGGCTGCTATGAACAGTAGAATTTGTCAAGTTGGCAAAAAGACCTAGGATCCAAAGCCCTAATTCTTAAGTTTACTCAATAAATCTCTAAGGATTTCTCATGGTTGTTTTCGGCATTTAAGTTTTACTTGTTGCTTAAAAATTAGTAAAATGTCTCATAAGTTGTGCGCATGCTTGTTGTTTTAGCTGTTTTCAGTTAGTTCTACTGTTCGCGTTACCTTAAAAGTCTAAATATTGGCAAGACTTGAATTTCGCGAATTTAGCAAACAGGCAAAACATATTGTAAAAATAATACTCGCCAAACTATTCGGTTAGAGTCTTCGCAGATATAAAGAATCGCAAAAAATTTCAATAGCAAACAAATTTTAGTTTTCCAACCTACTGTAAGCAAGTTCATTTTTAGTATTTTAGGGGACGGGAGGGGGAGGAGATTCTCAAACGATTCGAAAACTTTAAAAATGAATTCAAAATCGCTCGCAAATATGAAGACCAACATTGAGATTGGGGTGAGGGGGTACTTGGGGAGGGACGATGGAATATTCGACTGTGTTTTTATCATAATTTACGTCCACAATTGTCTGAGCTTTGTAAAGGCTTTTTTCAAAATTCACAAGATTTTCCGCTATGTATTGTTGATTTCAGTTTCAATATAGCAAAGGAGCTCATCAGTTGTTAAAATGAGTTTATATTTAACAGCACAGTGCTGTTAAACATAAACTACATTTTAACATTTCTTTTGGCTAGCTTACAACTCTATTTCTTGTGAATGAAGGGCATCAAATCAGTTTCGAATAACATTTTATTATTTTATGCGAATAAAAGACATCAAAACAGTTTCTGATTACAACAGAAATGTGGGCTATACACTGTGCAGCTCCTCCCTGCGGCAAAAAACTGCGCCGCGTGTTCTCGCCAGACGTCGAGTTTGTAATACAGGCTAAGCTGTATACATAAAGTTACTGTCCTTCTTGTGTTGCACAACGTATATCATATATCTTCAAATAAGCGCCTGTCTTGAATAAGTGTGTAAGTGTACGGGCCTACCCCAAAACCTCCACAATTAAATGAGCGCCTAGATATTTATTCGAAGATATACTGTAAATACACGGTGTAAAAATAAAAACAAAACAAAGATTTTAGATAAGCATTTTTAGACAAACTTAGTACAACATCATAGATGCCTCCAAGGCACAAGTTACCAACGAGTTACTGTCGAGTTACCGTTCCCATTTATAGTTTTTTTACTATGTTTTGCTTATAAAAGAATGAGTTACCGTCATTTTTTTAAAAAATATTTATAGATATTTTTTGTTTTTTGTGAAAATTTGACAGTAACTCATGGTAAATCATCTATTACCAGCTAAAATATGCTAGAACACAACGGTAACTCGTTTATTTTTTTGAAATAAGAGTATGTAATCACTGCATGTTTAGATAAATTATAAATGATATCTGTGGAGAATGTTCTCCACAGCTTCGCAGAAGAAACAGAATACTGTGAGAGCATTGTGTATAGATAACTATTCTGTTTTTAGGTAAACATTGCATTTCTTTAGCTATTCTGTTTGTACATATCAACAGAGCATTTGTTTGTTTACATTTTATTTAAAATTCCCTCCTTATCTTTTGGATATGAAAACACCATATGTGGTTTTGATAGATAGTTTTTAACAAATTCAGTACTGGTCATCACTGGAAATTACAAATTCGTGTTTTAAATGTACATCCAAACATATTTACTCACATCCTCTGAAAGAAGACAAAAGACAGCCTGTGATGAGACTTTGCTTTGTGATATGTATAAGAAAAACCCCATTGCACCATTTTTAAAAAAGAAAGAGTCCTGTTTCTATTTCTCTACTCTACGAAGTTTTTCTATGCATTTTCTAGCTATATAGAAGTGATCTTTATACTATAGGAGGTGCTATTTCAAATGTTTTGAAAAACTCATACAACCATGGACATAAATTATCGATAAAATCTTAAGATCTTAAAGGAAATAAACGTTGGTTTTTAGGCTAATTAAGCGTAAAACTATTCCAGATAGTTTAAATTGTTCGAGTTAGCTTTAAACTGTTCGGGTTAGTCTCAAAAATTCGAGTTTGTTCCAATTTTTTTCAAGTTAGCGTCTGTCTGTTGGAGCGTCAAATTGTTCAAATATCAAACTGTTCGAGTTAGTTTCATCGAGTATTTCAAATCGTTTGAGTTATAAAGTTTGTACTTCTTTCTTGAGTTATTTCATTGGTACCACGCAATACATTACAACGTTTTAAAATCTTTTTTCTAATTACTGGATGAATGAAAATGTATATAGATGCATCAGAGATAAAACCTAGAGAGTATAAAATCAAGCTTGCCTTTACTATCCAATAAGGTTCTATCCTGTATGCTTTCACATATATAAAATAAGTCATATCAGGTACGTAAACAAATAAAGTAAATGTGACCACGATTAAAGATGGTATAAAGAATTTATTTTGATGTATAACTTTGGTGGGTCTTCTGATAGTTAAATTATTTGATGTTTGAACACGCGAGTGAATTCTTCTTCGATTTAGTAAAATTTTTCTATATATGTATGTATAGAAAACGAGTGCATTTAGTACAACGTACGTATCAATAGCTGGATAAATGTATGAGTACGCAAAGAAAAGAGCGTTAAATTCATATGTAAGAAAGAATACGGTTGCTGTAATAGTAAGGACTGCAGCAAATGACCAAATTGCCAACAAGATGTATATTACTCGAATTTTTGTAATGTATAGTTCGTATTTAAGGTTAAAATAAACTTCTGCAAATCTATCCATTGTCAATGAAATCATAACGATCAAGTTTGCCATCCACATACCATAATAATGATAAATACAAAATAATTGGTAATACTGATTCTTTGTGTATTCTGGATAATATGTGGACGTTATCTCCATAATAGTGTGATCAACACTTAAAATAATTTCACTTGTACTTAGATTGACCAAATATAGTCTCTGATTAGTGGAGAATGTGCGCGATGGTGTAAATTGTGTAAGCAAAACATATATACCTACAATGTGTATGAAACATGCAAATAAAAACAATGCTATTTCAAATACGAATGCTGTTACCATTTTATTACTATTATTATTAATAATTCTTTTTTTTTAGATATGTTGTTTTCTTCGTGAAGGTCAGCTAACTTCCAGCTCCCCTTTCCAGCTATGAAAGTATAATGTATGAAATTAATGTCAATACAGATTTCTATTTATTTGATATTCTTTTTGACATAAATTATTAAAACCTTTTTGAATATCGACATCACACATAGCAGCTGATTTTGGCCCCGATTCTCCTACCCAGTGGGCAAAAACTTGTTTAAAGTCCGCAGTAAAAACGCTGGACAACGTTTTCAACTTTGTTCTAGCGTCTTTACTGCTGACTTTGAGCAAGTTTTTGCCCTTAAGGTAGGTTCTTCAATGAAACAAGAAAGCAGATATTTTTGTTCGATTTCACATTGTTACATTATGAGACAGGGAAATCTCGAGTTAAAAATCTCGAATTAAAAATATTGAGTTGTTTACTCGAGATTGATTTAGTTGTTTAATTCGTTTCGAGTTATTAACTCGAGATCGATTTAGTTGCAAAATGTTTCTCGAGTTATTAACTCCAGATCGATTAATTAAGTTGCTTAATTTTTTATACTCACATTCACAAAGTAAAAATCAAAGAACGGCTGTAACCAAGGAAACTTTTTTTTTTCAAATTTGAACGATTTAACCATTCGAATTGCTGCTTACCTGAACCTCACAAACATTTTTCACGAACATTTAAAGACATTTTCATATAAAGCGCTTGTGTCGAGGCCTTAACTAGGGTTAATAACTCGAGAAAAATTAAGGTGCTTGTATCCGTGCTTTAACTCGAATTAATAATCCTAAAAAACTTAAATAACTAAATCAATCTCGAGTTAATAACTCGGAAAAAATAAACAACTAAATCAATCTTGAAATAATAACTCAAGGAAAAATAAAAAACTAAAGCAACTCGAAAAAAAATTAACAACTAAATTAATCTTGAGTTATGAATTTATACTTAATTTTGACGTCATTATGATGTCATAACTCGAGATTTAAGTTTCTAACTGAGTTTCTAACTCGAGGTATCCCCGCCTCATGTAGTATTTACTAAAACCACGTTTGAGAACTGTACTAATACTTATGTAACAATGTTTTAGTAATTCCTCCATTCGATTAAATAATGCAATGTGAACAGCTGTATTTCTTATTACGTGATGTAGGTTGGACGTCATGTTACTCCGTTGTTAAACTTTTTTTGTTAAATTGTTGACCACGATTTTAACTTTTAGATAAGATATACATTTACGAATACTTATTAATACTTACCCTAAATTAGACATATTAAACATATTCGTTCAACCTCGTTCCCAGGGCTTCTTGCCTTTTCGAAACACGGAAGAGTGGCTCTTCCGTGTTTCGAAAAGGCAAGAAGCCCTGGGAACGAGGTTGATATTCGTTAACATTATATAACTTTAAGTTTGACCAACCAAAAAATGTATTTTTGAGTGTAGTTAGAAACTACTCTTTACATACCTCTCACTGTCGCGAAGTCAGGCATGTTGAAAGGTTTCCAAAACCGTCGTTTGTTTTCATTCAAAGAGAAAAAAAACATGAATCGCGTGACAAGAAACCGAAACCGGCAAAAATAGGAAAATATAACGAATTACGTCATAATTTTGATTTTTTTCGGTCTTATGATTTCTGAATCAAACAACAATGCAAAATTATCTTAACTACATCAAGTAAGTTTCCCCTCCCCCGCAGATAAGTCCTCCGCTTTATTAATGCATACACTGGATCCACGGATAAGCCACGGCCCACACATAAGCCCCTCCTAGTTAAGCACATTACCCAGCCGTTAAAAACCTGCTTAAAGCCGGCAAAAACCTCTTTAACGGCAGCAAAATAACCTCAGAACAACGTTCAATGAACGTTGTTCTAACATTATTTTGCTGCCTTTAAAGAGGTTTTTGCCGGCTGGGCAAGAACTCATGTTTTCAACAAAGAATATTTTTAAGAAAGATTTTCGTTTTTTTTTATAATGTATCAAACCATAGAAATTTATGATCAAACAGTTTTTTGTGAATTTTAACTCCGTACAGTCAATATTTAAAGTTCAGGGTAGACAGGGTATTTCCATACTGTAATTGTAATAAGCCTCCGCAGTTAAACTCATGAAAAAGCCTCACGAATATTAGATGCGCAGAGAAATATGGTATAGACAAACTAATGTGTACATCAGTTTTTTGGGCGTATTCCAAAACCACTGACCACCGACCAGCAACCGACCACCGACCAACCGACCAGTGTTGAACCGACCACCGACCAACCGACCAGTAAAAACCGACCACCAACTAGAAAAAAATTAAAGTCGCGTTGCCGATTTTTTTGTTTTTTTTGTTTAGCAATTTTTCCTACAAGGATCCACGGACTCTTGGTTCCCGATCCTTTGGCCCCCAGTCCTTACTCCCCTAAATTTTTACACGTACAATTTTATGTTAGTGTGAAACATATATCGTAATACGGTGGCTCATTTCTAACATATTTTATAACGCATCAGTATTGCTAGTCTAGGACATTATAGAACGCTGTAGAATGTCATAGAATTCTCTAGGATGTCATGGAATGTTCTAGGACGTCAAAGAACACTCTAGGATGTCATAGCACGCTATAGGATGTCATAGAACGATCTAGGACGTATAGAGCGTTCTATGATGTCCTAGAGAATTCTACGACGTCCTTACAGCGTTCTATGCGCTATATGACGGCCTAGATTATTCAAGTACGTTCTACAGCGTTCTACGTCGTCCTAGAGCGTTCTACGTCGTCCTAGAGCGTTCTATGACGTCCTAGAGTACTCTATGACGTCCTAGAGTACTCTAAGACGTCATACAGCGTGGCGTCTTAGATTCGCAATACTGATGCGTTACAAAATATGGCAGAAATAAACCATCGTTTTTACGGTGAATTTTCAACGTGTGTGGTGATATTGAATGGAGAAATCCACTGTGCCAACGTTTGTGTCCACCGTACACCACCAGAGAACCACCGTCTGAAGTAATATTTCTTACTACAATCGTAGAGAAAATATATCCAGATAAATCTAATTATTTTCCCCAAATAGTTTCATGTCCAATATACAAGAAATTAAAAATAGCAGCTTATAACGTAAACAAACTATGAAAATATTAACAAACAACATTGGTAGCTGCTGCCTGTACTATGTGGCTGCATTACTTATGACTTCATGTCAAGTATGCACAGAATTAAGAATGGCAGCTTAAAATGTAAACAAACCAAGAAAATGCGAGAAAGCGACATTTAGCCAAACTTTGATAAGTATAAACGAAATTATAAATAGCAATTGTAATGTAAACCATGTAAACAAACCATAAAAATAACAAAAAGATCTTAAAATTTACCATATAACAGGAAATGTTCTTACTGATAGTAAATGCTTGTGGTGTTCATTCCTCTTTCATCCTTTAAGGCCGTTTTCCATTCGGAGGATTTTACTGCTCGGGCGGGAAAATACTGCGCGGAATTTATTTCGAGCATGCGTACTTGTGAAAAAATCTAGATTTATTGACAAATACGCAAATAGGTTTTGTGCCGAGAACCGCATCTGCGTTGAATGCAAGACGGTCAACATGCTTTTGTTTGAATTGGAGTGGAAAAAGCGGAGGTTATTTATTTAAACAATTTGAGATGGACAGATAAACTGAACTCCTGGAACAATTTTTTACAACTTTTAGAAGGTGCTGATGTACACTTATCAGCACTAAAAAATCATTCTCCCGAAAACATAAAATCTAATAAGGATACATCTATATTTGCCACATCGATTTGATAATGCGGAAGTATGTTGCGGACGAGACAAAAATGATGGATTGTCGGTGGACAGTATTTCGATTGTACCATCAGATCAGCGAGAATAATGTTATAGAGCTACCTCCTTGAACCCACTGTTTCGCACAGTTGATATGTATATAAGTAACTGTGAGAACAATTCCTGTTACTGCTTTTGTTACGCTTCATAACCTATAGACTTTATAAATATATATCTCCTCATAAGCACATGCCAGCATATGTTTGTCAGTGATATTCTGTTATACATGTACACAAAGCCTAAAAACCCTATGCCACATACATATGCACGATTATAACCATCAATTGTCTGTAGATGCTAAATAAAAAATGAACAGGGAAGAACTGAGAAAAAAAACCCGTCACAATGTCAAATAAAACCGAATGTCATCACAGTATACGCTTCAGTAGAAATAAGAGATCCACAGAATTTTTATTTCTGAATAAACTTATACTATGACGGTATACGGTTTCAAATTTCCGGCTTTGTTTTTAAAGACCGGCTGAAGATATACACTCCCTAACTGCAGAATGTAAACAAACAAAAACCGATTATAGTCACAGTATTTGCCTCAGTAGAAATAAGAGATCAACAAAATTGTTATTTTACTGAACAAGCAATATACTGTGACATTATGACGGTTGTGAAGCTTTTTTTAATAAAAGTTTTGTTTTTAAATTTTATATGAGAAGAAAATGCGTCACAGTATATGCTTTAGCAGAAATAAGAAACCTCCACAATATGTATTTTACTGAACAAGTGTATACTGTGGCCGTATACCGTTTTTTTTAAAAGGTTTTGTTTTCAAATTTTATATGAAAAGAGAACTGTGCTTGTCGCAATATCTCAGAATGAAAACAAATCAAAAATCGTTCACTGCCTCACTATGGAAACTTCAGTGGAAATAGAAGACCGACATAATGTTTCTTACTGAAGAAGCGCATACGGTGACGGCTTATGATTTTAAATTTTAGCCATTGTTTTAAAGATCCACTTATCGAATAAGTTAAATAGAATTTTATCTCCTTTCAAACTTATTCTTAGTCTTTACCCTACCCCGAATAACATCATCGATTCTCTTGGGCATCATAATGTTTATTCTATTTTTGTCAAAGTTCAGTAAGGTATCCTTCACCCTAGCAGAAAAGGCTTTAAAGGTCTCATCGGTGATGTTCGACGGCTTGATTGGGGGAGGGGGAAGGGGGTTACAGCTTTAAGTTCGCTGATTGTATATGAAAATGAGGCGTTGGCTTCCCAAAGTAGAACTTAATGCGATGCAATAACATAAGTTATTGCATTGCATCAAGTTCTACTTTGAACAGCAAACGCCTCGTTTTCTTGTATTTGTGAAAACGTCTATTGCGTCAATTTAAACGTAGTTGGTTCATCAATGTTATATCAACCTCGTTCCCAGGGCTTTTCGCCGATCTTCCGTGTTCAAAAAGGCAAGAAGCCCTGGGAACGAGGTTGATGTTATATATCTTCTGATGTTATGCCAACATTGTTGTAACGCCGTCACATTTAGTAAGGCAACACCTGTAGTAAATGATTTAACATCCGCCCACATCTGTAGTAAACCTTGATAAATGGGGTAATATATGTAGTAACGAAAAATGAAGTAATACCCGTTCACAAATGTAGTAACGGGGACAAATGTAGTAACGGGGACAAATGTAGTAAAGATTTTACTTGACGACAACTGTGGTAAACCAAGAATATAAATACCTAGGATCGTTATCTTTTCATTTAATATGGTAGGAGGTTGAAAAACATTTTTTGGTTACCTCACGTTTTAAACTCCGTCCTAAAAAAATATATTTTTTGGTCTAAATTGGGCCAGTATTGGTAAAAAATTCAAAATGGTCCTTGTGTCTTGTAAATTTCCAGCTTTAATATTTTGAGAGTGCTGATTTCAAGTTTTGGGGTTATTTTCTCAATATTTTTAAATATTTGGGCTAATGCGGCCAAATTGGGTAAAAAATTGAAAATGGTTCACTCGAATAAGGAGGTTATTTTTTCAAAATTTTGACCTTGGCTCAAGCACTTGATAACACTTGTACTTTAAAAATTTCCGAAAATTAATAAGCGTCTCCCCGTTTATTTGATTTGTTTGGCAGGTGCTTGTATGGATTTCTTTTTAATTCCTTGGCACATAGGCTAGACAAAAACGAATAATGTTGTTGAACATGCTTTTGCTCACTGCAATGGGTGAATTAGAAAGAACGAAGAAACTCGCTAAAATAATGCAAAGTTCCTTCATACTGTAACTTTGCTGGAAGTCTTGGTAATACTTTGTACCCACAACGCTTTAAACAAACGTGAAGTACCATGTAAAGTGGGGACGTAGTGACTTTTTTAGAACCACAAGAAATTGTACAGAAGTATATCACACTATACATGAACTAAAATGGTGATATTTGTATTTTAAAATTTAAGTTCTGAACTTTCTTTAACCCTATTCATACCGGGTGTTTTGAGACCTTAAATACACGGCTACTGCATTAAAACTTTGACTGAAATTAAATCACCTTTACGCACCATAAAAATAAAATCATAAAGAATAGAGAATTGAGGTTGCACGGGGTGGCGGTTTTTAATGAAATTGTCCTTTTTTGCTAAAAAATCACCAGAAAATAATTTTTTTCGTATAGATTGTTCGACACCCTGGAAATGTGTCATTTGATCAATTTGATCATCATCTGGTGTAATATTTAAAGTATTTTGGAGCAAAAAATTATTTTAGGCTAAAACTTGATAGATTTCCAAATAACAAAAAATTCAATACTTGCCGTTACTTGTGACAGATTGGTCACTGTGCCCGAACTACAATTTTTTTTTTACAATTTTTTTTATAAGTGATCGCTTTATCGCGATATCGTCGTGTTTCGAATTAAAAGGTCAAAAAAATAAAAAGATATTATTTTTGCTATTTTGTAATGGACTTGTCAATATTTTACTTGTTGAAAAGAAAGAAAGTGGTATTATACAGATGCGAAAGAAGATGAAAGAGGGAGTAAGAATGCTGCTTTGCTGTTTAGCGGACATGCCACGCATTACAAATTGGTAATTATCTCAAAAAATAAATAATATGAAAAGCTAAAGAAAGGTGAAAAGATTATCTTCCCAATGATATATAATGTTGGGTGAGATTCGGACAGAGCGACCGAATGATCGATAAAAAAAAGAAAAAAAAAGATAAGGCGATGAGGGTACCTTTTTTTACTTCTTTCTGCTATGTATATAACTAGACAATACATTAGAAATAGTTGTGCGATATATGAACATAAATGCAGGCCATAACAGCTCGAAATTCGTCGAAATTCACATAGTGCTAAAAAAATTTATTGGGTTTTGAGCTAATACAATAGCCGAAACGAAGTTTAAAAAAGCCAAACGACTTATGGAAGCTTAATCAGGTAACTAACTATCTTTTTTAATGATTTCTTTGAAATTCTGTGAAAAACATTAAGAGGAGGGAAGTCTGTAGGGCTTTGTCTGTTTCGGTACTTTATTGGTTCTAGATGGAGCGTTTCGGTAAACTGTTCTAGAACCTTTATACATAACATATAAATAACATTTGGAAGGAGGAAATAAGATTTTATCCTTATCTTTGACGTATTTCTGCGAGCGATACAAATAGACTTCTTCGCGTCTCGTTCCGCATCGACGCCATTTTGATTTTTTGGTTTCGCTGCAAAAAATACCCGGGCAGGTAGGACACAAAAAATAGCGCCGCAGGTGTGGTTTTTAGTTTTTTTGCTCTACGGACTCTAATTTAACGGGAATTGAATAATAAACAAATAGAATCGGTAGATTATGATGCGCGGTTCCCGAGATTGTCATGCGCTGTCCGGGACTTTTAATATCCGCGCCACTAGGCCCTTCAAAGATCGCTTTTGATTTTTTCGACAAGAAAACGGAAAAGGCATCCATATATTCTTATTCTACAACATATTTCGCTTCTCTTACCGAATAAATTACCAAAAAGCTTTGCTGCCGGCATCCACAGATCGATTTAAAATTCACGTGCGTAACGAAAAATAGCGTTTAACGCTCGGTGAATCTTTTAACAATTAATATGTTTTCTTTACGGAAACTAATAAGTGTTGTATATGTATGTATTGCGGAGGGTTCCTGCTTTCCAGAACAGTTTATTTCATCGAATAAGAGTAAGTTTAGTTCAAGTTATAGCCAATTAAAATATTCAAAAGTTTGATAATTTTTGTGCTAGATTCAGAAGGTCATGTCCGATATTTCCGTAAATGAAATAGCAGTGGAAAGCGACTTGTGGTGTTGGTCAGTGGTCAAAGATATATTCCGCTGACATTGACTGGTAGGTTACTTTCTACTTCCTCGTTTAGAAACACCTGCAGCACCTGAAATCAGCTGGTATCACGTATAAGAAAAAGGTATAAATGCTCTTTTGTATTTTCCAATTTTCAAAAAGCTCACTGATCCAATAGACAGTTTTATTTTCATAATTTGTTGTTAGATCGATGATTCTAGATACTACAGTAGTTTTACAAGATTTTATATGGTATGGTGCGTTTTTAAAGCGATTTTCGGGGGTACCAAAAACGCGCCTGTACCCATTGGTGCAATTTTTAAACAAGCAAACTATCGATTCA
>JAULBZ010006854.1:0-12010 GCA_032360805.1 Neoturris breviconis | reverse complement strand
AAGTGTATTGAGTATTTATTGGTTAAAACAAAAGCAAATAATTCCTCCTCCACAGTGATTATTTCCTCTTATTTCGAACACTGAGGAACTCTATCAACATCTTAAATATATTACTGGAATAGTATCCATAGAGAGGATTACTCACAATTAGGTGGATTTTTCACAACAACAACTGTTAGACATCACCCGTGAAGTAGTGTTTTCATTTTTGAATTAACCAAGCTTGTTTAGAATTATGATTATAATGGTCGAATTGTGGTCAAAATACAGGCTGAATCTATGCTCAAAAATCACTCCATTGCAGAGATTATTTGCTCTTATTTCGACCACTGTGATTATAACATGCATACTCACACAACATGTGCTATATAGGTCTGATAAACCCTACTAGGAGATACCTTTGTTAGCACTGTAATAATTGTTATCGATTACGAGGAAGATATCAGTTCAAGCCTGAATATAACTGCTGGACATCACCTGTGGAAGAGTGTATTTGAGTATAATGTTCAGCTTCACTATACTCAAAAAACACTCCTTCACAGGTGATGTCCAGCAGTTATATTCAGGCTTGCGGTTACTGCACCGGTTTTCAAATTTAGAACGAATAATCAGTTAAGGAGTGAGTGACTTTTGAGCATTGTTTCAGGCTATCAAGCCTGAAGCAAAGCTTAAACATCTCTCCTCCACAGTGATTATTTGCTCTTAAACACTATACAGTCCTCCTACAAACAAATGAGTACACTTCTTTCAAGCCTTAAAGGAAATCCGAAATTCTTTCAAACAACGGCTTTTAGTTTGTTTTGATAACATCTTGAACTGTTTGGTATATTGCACATTTGCACAATGGTATTATTCAACGTTCTTCACGGTACTTAACCTCATTATATTATGCCGAACGACGGTTTGTTTACTATGGTGGTGAATTCAAATTATGAATTTCGGATTTCGGATTTCCTTTAAAACCTTCTTGAATAGATCTTGAATAGATATACAAGAATCAATTCAAAATAAGATGAGTGTTAAGAATAATAGGAAATAATTACCGTGGAAGAGCAATGTTTTAGCATAGATTCAAGCTATAAAGTCTGAAGCTATGCTAAAAAAAATGTGATCATTTGCTTTCATTTCCAGTATTGGTTAATGATTTTCAATTTGATGGTTTTACCAAGCATTTTTCAAATTATCTTTTAAATAAAAGATGTGTTGTTGCAACATATACAAATTTGCAGTGAGCAAGAACTTGTTCAAAGTCAGCATTAAAGATGCAAGAAAAATGTTGAAAACGTTGTTCTAGCATTTTTACTGCAGACTTTGAACAAGTTTTTACCAAATTTGCCAGTGAGCAAAAACTTGTTCAAAGGCAGCATCAAAGATGCTGGAACAATGTTGAAAACGTTGTTCTAGCGTTTTTACTGCAGACTTTGAACAAGTTTAGACAATACCATAATTATAATAACCAGCAACTCTATGCGTTAAATAAATTAGTTAATAAACATCATATGCTACTTTATGTTCTTCCGAATCCAGTCCATCCCATTCTAAGAGAGGAATATAGAAGAAAAAAGTATTATACAAGCCTTGAAATACATGCCAGACAACACCAGTAACTGTTCCAAAGAGATTCTAAGTGGTGATTTGGGTATCAATTTTGAACCACATTCATGGAGATTTTCTGGTGAGTCCCTTATACAGAATTCTTTTTTCACTACCCGCTTCTAACAAACTTTGTTTATTTCACTAATCAATTAGAACTATTTATTTGGAACACTACCCATGGAGGAGTGGTTTAAAGTGCTAGTACTAAAAACACTCCTCCACAGGTGATGTCTGGTAGGCATTTCAAAGCTTATTAATAACTACTGTGAGAATTATGACATAAAGACAGGCAATAATGCTTTAATACAGGATAATCTTTTTTCAACAATGATTTGTTGTTTATTAAGGCATCATATGCAGAGGAGTCCTTATGAGTATAGTTTTCAGCTATCTAGCTTAAAACTTTGTTCAAAATGTCCTCTACATGTGTTAGCCAATTATTATTTCAAGGCTTGATGAAGTATAACAGTGGTTGAAAAGGAGCAAATAATCACTGTGGAAGAGAGATTTTTGAGCATGGATTTATGTTCAGAAAATACTCCTCCACAGTGATTATTTGCTCTATTTCAACCACTCTTCATCAAGCCTTGAAATAATAAATCTTACTTCAACCACTGGTATAAATATCATAGCTTGCAGACATATTAAGAATTAAATAGAGGATTACATTTCAGTTTTATCTGAATAGAAGATCATTCTGACAAATTGCAATATAAGAGTTAAAGAAACGAATCCTTGACAACCATTATCATAAATCACCATTAAAATCAACAAGGAAATTATAATTTACAAATTACAAATTATAACGTTTGAAGAGACTATAAACGTGTAAGCCCTTTTCATCAATCAATCTATCACAAAATTTCATTTGTACCATAATGAAGGTATAAAGTCGCACAGAGAATTATAACGTCGTTTTTATAATCCTTACCAGTGTTCAAAGTAAGAGCAAATAATCACTGTGGAGGAGGAATTTTTGAGCACTGCTTTCTAGCCTAAAGCAATGCTCAAAAATCACTCCTCCACTAAGATTATTTGCTCTTAACATTTTGAACACTGCCATATCAATTTTTTTGTGTAGATTTTAAAAAATATCAACTACTTATACTTACTCACTAAGTCACCAATCAAGTTATCTATGTTAGTTTTTTATTATAATAACTTTCATGATACAGAAATACTTACACAATAACTAAATCAGTGGCAAAAACCTGTTCAAAGTCAGTAGTAAAGACACTAGAACCAGCATCTTTACTGCAGACTTTGAACAAGTTTTAGTTTACTAAGTATATCTTTTTAACAATGCTACTTAGTAATACGATTATTTAAAACAAAGAATAATCATATAAAAAATATTTGAATGCTGCAAATTTACTTATAACCTTGATCATGCCATCATCAACATGCTTGCATGTGTCAGACTCTTTACTATGAATACTATAAATAACTATGAATACTATTAATACTATCAATTTAATTGCAAAAGGAGTGTGCAAGAGGAGTGTCAACATCAAGATGATTATGTACTTAAATTAAAAATAATAATCTTGGAAACATTAACTCAGCAATGATTGAGTGATTGAGTAATACAGTGTTTGAAATATGTCTTGATTAAGATAGCAGAGTTTCAGGTCAAGTAAACAATTAGAACACAATTTTCAAAGTAAAATTAGGTCAGGTCACTGTACAGGAATATAGTGAAATTTCATATCAAGGATGAACACCCAAATTTTACATGCCACTAGGATTTCATATCCTTATTAAATTGATAAATGGTCAAAGTCTCATAGAAAAATTATTTTAATAAATTTATTAAGTCCAAATATAATTCTGGTCAAATCCTTATAAACAGTGAAAAAAATTCAAAGATTTTCTAAATCAACAGAAATCATAAATTGATCATTTTGGTGAATGTGGTCAAAATCTCATAGAAATTAAAATATCAATAAAATTTTCTAACGACTTTGGTCATATAAACAGAATTCCAAAATATTTTCTAAGTCAAAAAAAAATCATAAATTGATCATTTTGGTAAATGTGGTCAAAGTCTCAGAGAAATAAAAAAATCAATAAAATTTTCTAATGAATTTGGTCATCTAAACATAATTCAAAAAATCAACAAAAATCATAAATTGATCATCTTGGTGAATGTAAATCAAATTTTCGAAAAAAATTTAAGTCTCCACTTTCGAAAAATCCCTTTTTCACCCATACTCGGCCTGAGTTGACAAAATTGAAAAAAAATTGGCCAGCGGTCTTGTAATATTGCCTAGAATGACAAAACCAAGTTTCAGGATGGTACCACACCTTTTTGGTCCATTGGACTGAAAATGCAATTTGAACCCCTTTTGGCCCAAAATTCGGGACCGAGTGGACGAAATCGAAATATTTGGGGGAGTCCTTCTAAAATATCGCCACAATTGCTGGTACCAAATTTCAAGATGGTAGCACTTCAGGAACATGATCTATTAAGAAAAGTGAGCCGCCACTGCCGCAAAGTGATAAAAATAAAAATAAAAATAATGCTTCTTGTAGGACATAATTCTTGTAGTACATAATGCAGTGTTCGAAATAAGTGTAAATAATCACTACGGTGGAGAAATTTTTGAGCATTGCTCCAGGCCGTAAAGCTACGGGAATTCTACGGGAAGGCAAAATTCAATCCTAAAATACTTGTTAGCTCTAAATCATTCGAGGAGTATGTAACTATTATTATATTCAAAGATTTTGTACATAAAGGTCAATATAACTAACATTATCCTCTAATGTGTACTTTCCATAGAAATATCCCTTAAAAAGTTCTAACTTCTACACACTTGCGAGTTAGATCCCTATAGAGCATCTTCTCACCAAGTTTCGATGGGTCGTCCCAGTGGGGAAAAAACGTGTTCAAAGTCGGCAAGACACTAGCATCCATATTGCAGACTTTTGTAAGTTTTTTGCTGACTGCAATTATTTTGAACAAAGCAAAAACACTTACTGATAATCCTTCTCCGGTAAGTGCCGAGCATTGTTGTATCTGCCATGGTCTATCTTTAATTGCAGTTAAATTTAGACCTTCCATTAGCTAGATCAAGAAAAACACTTTAAGCTGGTTGATTTCTATTACATTAGGCAGAAAATTATGCATATAAGTCAAAAGAAGACATGCATGCACAAAATTTTGCGCCTAATGGAAATCAACCTTTAAGAGCGGAAACTTTCACAAGCACAAAGTCTCACGAGGAACTGATGTTCTTCGCCTAATATTTTGCAATAACCAAGTTTAGGGCTAGGCAGGGGGGCTCCTATTAAATTGTGCATAACTTTTAAAATAAAGTAATATCATGCTCAAACTTTCTAACTTTTCCTAACTTTTAATTTGAAAAAGATATTCCCCAAATTTTTTTAAATGATTTGCTCATCTTCCGCATCATGATAATTTCCAAACAATGGTAGATCAAAAGGAATTGGTGAATATTTTTTAATTTGTTTTTAATATGACATATGACACACTGTTGGATTCAAGATTTTATGCTGAATTTGTTTCTGATGTTTATTTTAAATAAAAAGTTACTTGTGACAAGTTTTCGTATCAAAACATTATACTCATGCAAAATACAAAATTCCATATCCAAGATAAGCTATGACATCATAAGTATGAAACAATAGGGCACATGTTATTTTATGTTTGAAATACATTTAGTGTAAATTTGAAAGAAAAATATACAGCCATTCAGATTTTATGGGCCCTCATGCTCCCCCTAGATTCTTCGAGCCCTAAAAAGCCTAGACCATACAGGGTTAAAATAAAAATAAAAATTTGTGAGAGGCATGAATGGAATAAAATGAGGTGAAACACTATATATTTGAAGTTTAAAAGATCACCTTCCTAATCTTAATCATTGTCACAAGAATTGCTAACAAACCCTGAGAATATCCAATGTAAAAAATGTGTATGTTGAGCAGTGCTTTGTGGTGAACAGTCAACATAATGATCAGGGCTTGAAATAACTGCCAGTCATCACTGTGGAGGAGAGATTTTTAAGCATATTTTCAGAAAAATTGGCTAAAAATATTCCGAAAAATCTTTCTTCTACAGTAATGACTGGCAGTTATTTCAACCCATGTTAATGAATAGTATTAAGATGAGCACACAAGAAAAGAGAATATACCTCCGTTGATCGAGCGGCATTTATAAGGTCTTGCTTGTTTGCAAATAATAACAATGGCGTACCAGCTAATTTCTCTTCTTCTAATAATTCTGCCAATTGCTTTGAAAGGAAAGTGATATCAATGGTAGAAAATAAGATCAAGTAATTAGTGCGGCGGAGAAATACCTCATTAAAAACCTTTACTTTGGCCGCAGGATATCAATAAAAACTACTTCAAGTGCTAGCAGGGCTCGAAATAACAGCCGGTCATCACTGTGGAGGAGAGATTTTTCAGAATATTTTCAGCCAAGTTGTGATGACCGGCTGTTATTTCAAGCCCTGTGATAGATATACTTCAATTTATAGATGGAGCATAATATTCGAATCGAAGGAGTGCGCTTATTAAGAAAAGCCTAGAAAATGTGTTTTGCATCACTTTGATAAGTTACAAATACGCATCTAGGTAGAAATGTCTAGTCAATGTCATTTTCAGTATTCAGAAATACTTCCGGGGTGTGCTTATTAGGTACGGTTAGTAAATGTAACTGCCAAACATTTATACAAACAATTCTTAGGGACCATCTCCAAAATTCATTTCAAAAAGCAGATATTTTAGCAGTTTAAAGAAGTCAAAATCAATAAATTTGAGAAAAATTGTTTTAGTCCACGAGCTTGCAATTGATTGGCTTCTTCAATACGAAGAAAACAATCAATTGCAAGGTCGTTGATTCACTACTCTTCCCATGGGAACAAATTCTGGAGATGCTCCTTTATTAAATGTTGCACTTCATAATAGTAAAGACATGGTCTTGAAAGTAACTCACTAAACAACAGTGTTTGAAATAACCCAGCCGGAAAAAATCAGTGATTTTTGCAAGCCACCATTTTTAAAATAATTTTACAAAATAGTTCATATAACATCCTCATCATCATAATTTCAGATAAAGAAGAAAACCTAAACTTACTATTCCTGATTCTTCGAATCTTGCTTTATCAGCACTATCAATAACATAAATCTAAATCAAAGGTACATCAACGATATACATTTAAATGTACAAGCAGCTACAAAAGACGGATTCCATCATCATATGTTACAATTTACAATCAAAGGTACAGTATTGAAAGTAGCCCACCAAACCTAGTGAAAGTTAAACCTAAGCACATAAATATGATTTGCATTAAGTTGATAAAGTTTCAGGCTAAATAAACATTTGGAATATCTTTATTAAAGGGAACCCGAGATGACCAGACAAGTTACTCTTAAAAGATAGAAAACATGTTAGTAAATACCTAAATACTATTTTTTCTAAGTTGTGAGTATTTAAAACCATGATTTCGTTGACTTTCGTTTTTGTTTTTCTTCGCTCGAAGGCGGCCATTACCCAACAAAAAGTTATTCCAAAAAAAACACAGGGGGGGGGGGCATTTTTGCCCCCTCCCCGGCATGAATAAATGATGGGTACAAAAGCTGTGTGAGTCAAAATTAAGGTCTGCGCGCCAATTTAGATCTTATTGATGTGTACGAAAGGTATGTAACATAAAAGGACAATCTATAAGTAATTTCCGTGTCATACATTTACGAGTCTGTTGACTTCCATGTAGGCTGTCGCTTTCCACTTCCGCGGAACGGAAAATGTGCACACACGTAGATAGTAATTATAGACATTACATTGGTACAAATTGACATCACACATCACACTTCATGATGGTACCATGCCTTTTTGGTCCATTGGAACGAAAACACGTTTGTACGCTTTTTGCTAAAACTCAGACCCAAGTGGATGAAACCAAAAAAATTCTATCAGGTCTTTACGAAATATTGCATCGAATGCTGGTAACTAACTTCAAATGGTAGCACTTCAGGAACATGGTCTAATAAGAAAAGCAGGATGCTGCCGCCACCACAAAGTGATAGTAAAGCCGGCTCTCATTAATCATTAGTATCACATTTGAGTTGATTATTTACTGGAAGTTATTATTTTGCTCTCACCTATGGATAGAGGACATCACCTGTGGAGAAGTGTCTTTTTAGTACAGTTTTCAGCTTTGCAGAGGATCTGAAATGCAATTATATACTTACAAGAACATCGGTATTTTCAAAGTAGTTTCTCCAATATGGTCGAATAGTTTTCTGACCTAAAAAAGTAAATGCACTTAAAATATCAAAAAGATAATTTTCACTTTTATAGCCCACATTTCAGCATTGCTAAGGAAATGTGAAATTCTTTCAAACAATGGCTTTTAGTTTGTTTTGATATATTGCACATTTGCTTTTCACAATAGTGTTGTTCAACATTCTTCACGGTATATATAACGACATTATATTATGCCGAACAACGGTTTGTTTACATTGGTGGTGAATTCAAATTATGAATTTCAGATCTTTTATTTTAAATATAGAGAGCATAATCCAAATTGCAGATGTTCTCTTTGGATTCACAGTTTTAAGTTTCATGGAAATCCACCTTTATTATTGAAATATGGAAGTAGGTGTAGACATTCTGCGAAGAAAAATACTGAGTAAAACTTTTATCTCCACAAATTATACCTCCATTTAATGGGCAAAAACCTGTTCAAAGTCCGAAATAGAAATGCTAGAACGTTTTTAACGTTGTTTTAGCATCTTTACTGCTGACTTTGAACAGGTTCTCACAAGTTGGACACTTATTTTGATCCATGCTGAATGCAAAACGAAATACAATTGGAAATTTATATCCTCAGAGATTGGCGAAGAGCATAGTGGTAATCACTATGTTTAATCCCCATGGACTGCAATCGTGAGGATAGTCTTCATAAGTGCATGTGATCTCAATTCAGTCAACACTATTGAGTCTACTGAAACCAGGCTATGTCCGCATATCCAGTACGCACCAATATTTCTGCTGAGTACAGCTGGTCAGAGTGAACATATTTTATGCGAGCAGTTGTGACATAGGTATAGGTAAAACTCGTTGTAAAGTTGATGAAGGTTGTATTATTTCTGAATATTATCTTGAACAGTACTTGTATGTTTACATTATAAAACAAAATTGGCTCAAGATATTAATTAGTCTATTGAAATGCGTCCTGCATTTTTAGTTGATTGATTTAGGTGTAGAGTAGGGGGCTGTAATATATATGGAGAACTTTATCATAGAAAATTTAGTAGTAGATTTGTATTTCCCTCTCCCGTTATAAACCTTTTGAAAACCTAGAATTAAACACGGTCCACTCTGAGCCGAATTAATGTTAATTTATAGTATTTATAATCGAAGAACTTTGTTGGTATTTACATAATACTCATTATAAAAAATAAGTTAAAAATTATATGGCTACACCACTGATAAAAGCCAAGAAATAGAGATTACAAAGAGTTACAAAGTCTGTACATAAAGTATTTGATGGCGATGCAATCCATTGGAAGCCATTTATTGAGTCATTCAAGGCTATAGTTAATAATTTATCTAATGTGGAAGAGTTTACATATTTTACATATTAAAAGGGATATTTATTGGGAAATGCTTTACAAGCTAGTTTCCCCCTTGATGAGTGAAATGGTTGTATAAACGACTTTATGACAGTCTGGTACGCATTTAAAGCAAGATGCGTCTAGTTATTTTTTCATATACCTTAAGGGAAGAAATTTTGGCGGGAAGAAAATTTGGCGGATTTGGCGGTTTTTGCCCAAAACCGCCAAATTAAATTCCCGCTAAATTTATAAGCTTGTCAAAGTTTGCTATGGCAACCTTTGTTTTTACTATCTCTTCCGTCCTGAGCTAATTTATATGTAGCAACTTAATTCAAAGTCACGGGATCAGTTTGTCAGCAGCAGTAATCAGTGTGGCATCAGCTTTAACTGTCAAAACTTGCCCAAAACCGCCAAATTAAATTCCCGCCAAGTTTAAAAAAATTCATCAACCGCCAAATTAAATTCCCGCCAAATAAGTCGATTTTGCCAACCGCCAAATTAAATTCCCGCCAAAATTTCTTCCCTTAAGGTATCTTATAAAACGGAATTATGTGTGCAAACAAAACAACTTCCTTTAAAAAAAATGTACCCTCCTACTCAGAGCATTTTTTTCTAATATGATATTTTACGGCTTTTATTCTGTCTTTGTAGTTTTTTTAGTAATTATAATTCATTATATCTCTTTTTCTTAAAATCATATTACTCATGCTTTATGACACAAATCTTTTGATTCAGTTATCCCGGAACAACGTCTTAAGATATCTTTTTTAGATAATCTATGGATATCTTTTTAGATAAATCTATCGATCTTTCATTTGCAAGTAAGTAATCACGATAGCACACATAATTCAGTTATGTAGGATTTGTCAGGATAAAAATTGATTTCAAGATCAAAAGATTTATTTCAACTTACAAAGTAACTATGAAATCTACAGGATTTTCTAACTTCTAAAGATTTACTACTCGATTATAAAATAAATTCAATGGTTTAAATTCCTTCTGTTCCTTTAATTTTTCTTCGACCAACAACATGTGTCTAAAATGAAGTTTCACTTAAAGCTAAAAAGATGTATGACGTTCAAATTGAAGTTCAAAGAATGATCTTTAACATGCAAATATTTTAATCATCAGGCTATTATTAACAATGACAAAGATTAAATTTATCAATATTTGAGAAATTTGTTTACAAAAAAAAATTAAAAAGAACATTTTTACTGATTTTATACCCTATTCTACATTCTCTAACTTTTCACTATAAATAAAAACACAATTGCACCACTATATATATGTATATATTTCATCAGATACAATGTTAAATTTGAGATTGGAGTACTTCTGAAGTAATTATCTGCCTATTTTATCCAGTTTTTGGGTATGCAGTATCGTTAATGTAGTACAACGTTGCCAAAATGATAGTAGCACCTTAGGGAATAACCTTTCGCTGGGATTTATTTTTGCGAGCAATTTTTTTTTCTTTTCATGGGAATTTATTTTCGCAAATTGACGCAAATACAATCTATCACTGGATTTTAATTTCACGAAGAGAGATAAACTAGACACTTTAGCCAGTGGACAAAAACCTGTTCAAAGTCTGCAGTAAAGATGCTAATACAAAATTTTCTATGCTGTTCCAACATCTTTAGAGCTGACTTTAAACAGGTTTTTCCCCATTGGGTAACATAAACCAAAAAGTAGCCCTCACCTCCAATATCCCATACATTGAGTAGAATTCCTGATGATTGCACAGATTTAATATTAAAACCCTAAGAAAACAAAAAACATAAACACAGAAGACAAGCCTGAATATAACTGTCAGATATTACCTGTGGAGGAGTGAGTGTATTTTAATATAGTTTTCATCTTCAAAACTGAGAACTTTACTCAAAAACATTCCTACACAGGTAGTATCCAGCAGTTATATTCAGGCTTGGAGCATGCGCATGCATAATTTACAATTTTTTTTTAAATCTATCCAGTACCTTGTTCACATTACTATTTTTTAATTTTCCAGTTCCACTGCCTTAGGAGCAACCTTTAATCAAGATATGTATGCTGGTTTAAAAACATTGTTTCAGAAAAAGTTATCAACTGCAGATAGAGAAACAGGTGTGCAGGAGCAGGGGAATGGCAACATGAAATTAGAGACCTGGAGAAAAGATATACCTGTGTAGGAGTTATATGACTAATATCTTCGGATGCGAGAGATTTCAATATAGTGGTCTTTCCAGCATTATCTAATCCTAGTAACAAAATACGAAGTTCCTTTTTGCTTTTCTGCTTCATCTTCCGAATTAAATCGAGTAGACCCTATAACAATTAAAGTATGTACATTAAAGACCATCTCGAAATTTCAAAGATACTAAATGCCAAATTCAACAAAAACAACACTACACAGAAGGGTGTACTATCAAAGAGCTTGCAATAGATTGGTTTCTTCGGTACAAAGAAACCAATCCAATGCAAGATCATTCACTCACTACTCTTCTCTGTAACTTTGTAACTAGCCCCATGCAAACATTGTTTCCTTCAAATGCATTTCAATATTTTGTTGTTGTTTATCATACTTCAATGGAAGAGAGTTGGATTTGTTGAATAGGCTCCTGTCATCATCGGATGTAAGGAGGCATAATGATCTGCTACATGTTGAAGAACTGTCAGCCTGGCAGAAAGAGCCATCTTTCTAACCACTTTCCAGGAGATCAAATTTTTCCAAACGATAATTAAATCATTACAAATTCGCAAGAACAGTAAACGTAGTAAATGACCGAATAAGCGCCCTCGGCCGAATAGCCGCCCCGGCTCGAATAAGCGCCCCCCTTAATTAATTATTTTC
>JAULBZ010006852.1:0-12012 GCA_032360805.1 Neoturris breviconis | reverse complement strand
TTTTCTTTCTCTGTAAATTTTCAAATATATAAAGGTGAAAAGAAAGGGATAAGAGGAGCAGTTTGGTTTCATCAGACAAATAAAAGCTATAAGTGGTAACAGGAATGGCCACTTTTTACCATTTGAAAACTTTCCTGCCATGGACGACGTTACAGGTAGGAGGGTGGTGGTTTTTATATTAGCGTCAAATCGACGTTAGTCGTGGCACCATAAGTATGGACGACTTGCCTTACAGAAAAAGCATACATATATAACAACACGAATTGATCCACTATATGTTGCTATATAAACCCACTTATTTTAAACGTCATCACGATAACGAGAGAGTGTATGGTGTTGCTGAAACCCAAACTGCCACGCTTTTTGGAAATCCTGCTGACCCACCCACCCAAATCTGGCAAATTGCAGATAAGTATGGCAAGTTAAGTGTGAAATGCTCCCTAAGGAAAACAGATTATTTTTTGCAAAATTTACCGAGTGGTAAATGCCATTTTTCAATCATTTTTTGTAACATGCTGCCTTTTCAAATCGACCTGTGGATGCCGGCAGCAAAGCTTTCTGGGTAATTTCTTCGGTAAAAAAAGCGAAATATGTTAGTAAGTGGGTTGTCTTTCTTCATTCCATTCATGTTTTCCACTAAAATAGCTTCTACAAGGCCAAAAACTAAAAAATCACGTCTGCGGTGCTATATTTTGCACCCGTGGCATATTTTTGTGTTAAGTAGTGAGCAAAAAGGTAAGCGAGACAAAAAAGAATGGATCGCGGGATGATGTTTATTTGTATTGCTCATGAAAATACGTCGGAAGTAGGGGTAAAATGTTATTTCCTCCTTCCAAATGTTATTTATATGTTTTGTAGAAAGGTTCTAGAATAGTTTTAACATATTCTCTTCGACGCTTGAAGCAAACGATGATTTCTTTGAATTCCTCTGAAAAAACATTAAGAGGAGGGAAGTCTGTATAGGACTTGTTTTAGCACTTTCTGAGTTCTAGATGAAGTGTTTCGGTTTCTTAGGGACAGTTAGTTACCTTATTAAGCTTCCATAAATCGCTTGGCTTATCTAAACATGGTTTCATTTTTGTTTTCTTAGCTTAAAATAAGAATTATTTCCTTAGGATAGAAAAATATAAAAATTTGCATATTGTCAAAATTTAAATTTGTCAATTTGTCAGCATATTTTCAAGAAAAAATGGCAATTTTTTACCTTATTTTTAATTGGCTATATCTCCGGAACAAAATAAAACTTTTTGATTCTGTTTTCACATTTTGAAATAATGTGCCTTTTATTAAATTATCAACAAAAAAAAGTATTTTAAGTCCTTATTGGCTTACTAGCGTGTCAAAATTGACAATATTTTCTATAGTGAAATATGGGGTGCCAAAAGCTCTCACGAAATTCCCTAAATTATGTCATAAAGATGCATAAATGCAATGAATGAACAATATTGCAACAATAAATCCTTCAATAAAATCTTATATCGACAGACAAACTATATAATGTGAAAAAAATCTAAAATTTGCTATACACCCCATTGGGAGGAGAGCATTGAAAACCCACCTTCTGCATAATATTTTCAATTGTTATTACACCAAAATGTTCCTAATAAAATATGGTAAAAAGTTCAACTGAGGGCAGTTTTGCCGCCTCCCCCCTCCGGTTTATAAGAGCGTTAACAGACTTAATATTTTCATCCTAATTTTCCAGTATCATGTTTACAGTTCATACACTATTAGATAGACCATTTCTTCCATGCCCAAAAATACAGGTATAAAAACAAAGGCAATATGATTTTAGCATGTCTTATAAAATTTTAAATATCAAATTTGCCTAAAACGAAATTACACATGATTTAAAGTAATGGAAAATGTTTTGGAAGCTACATTTTTGGGTGCTTCTATGCTTCCATGAAATGAATTTCCAAATAGAAAGAAAGGGAGATTTCCGTCCCCAAGTTGCACATTATCAGACCAGAATGGGATTAATGGTAGAAACTAGAGATAAAAATGTGACGTGATAACATTCTTTTTGTCATCTCTTCCTGCTTGTTCCATTGGTAAAATTATTTCCTTACGCACCAACACTTTCAAATATGTCATACAAGAGTACCCTTACACACCCTTCCTGCCACTTTTATTAATGCAATTCTGCCATCAAATTTGAATTTCCTGTTAAAAATGCTTTCAGGAAATAAATTTTTGAACCATCGACCCCTTGACTAAGTATTGTAGAATTTCTTGACTAACTAATTCCTCTTAAAAAACGTGGTTGACCTATTTCAAAGTTGCTACTTTAGAAGATGCGGTTGGAAATTTAAGAAACTTTCGTGCGAATAAACTTTTACGGTTGGACCAACTAAAAAAACTTTTGTGGGAATAAACTTTGGCAGACACGTCCAAAACACGATATGTCTAAAACGATTAATTTCCTTCCCGCAAACGTTTCTTCCGTGAAAGTTTCTGACATTAAAGTAAATAGAAGCTTTTATACTGAATACTTGTATTATTTTTATTCTGTAGCACATTTAAACAAGGTTGTGAGATGCATATTCGATTTGGTGTATCAGACGATGGATCACAATTGATAGTCAAATCAATGTCTGAAGAACATAACCATGAAATAAATGAGGTATATACATACAATATGGAACAATGTGTCTTCTTTGACGTCCAGGTCTGAATATTAGTGCCTGACGTCAGACATTATCCGACAGAAAAGGTGTCTTTGTCTGACGTAAGTACATGGTCAACAGACATACTTGTCCGGGGAGAAATATTCAGTATTAGTGCGAAGTAAATATAATATCACCTGATGTGCGTCTGCTGTTTTGGTGTTATGCTACTTACGTCAAAACCTACTAATCTCATTCTGTTTTAAAACTCATGTGTTTTTTTACGTTACATGTCTTACTTCCTATATTACTTACGCTGCAGAAGAATACACTTAAATAAAAGTTTTCTTTTGCTCTAATGTTCTATAAAAAACATTTCAAATGGATTTTCTAGTATATAAAGGTTACTAGGCGTTTGTCCAATTTGAAAAGTGCTAATATCCACACTGCTTCGTAAACGTCCAACGTAATAATGTTTTCATTTGTAATGGACATCTTGTCTGACGTAAAAAAAAAAGATTATATTTAGGCCTGACATCGGTTGACCAACTTACTTAGTTTAAAAAGCGATATAGTGAAATGTCAATTAATTGTTTAGTTTTCATTTTAGTTATATTGTTATATTTCTTGATAGAATTTATTTTATCGCTGAAAATAATTTATGCGGAATATCTTTTAGTGTACCTGTGAAAAAAGATTCAGAAAAGGTAAAAGGCTTGCTTTCAAAAGGCTTGCTTTCAAAACAGTTCAAATCTGGAGATAAATTCTCACATAAAATTGTGTAGTTCTCCAGAACCGCAAAACTAAATCCTTACCAAAAATAGAAAATTGTGGTATGACACCAACCATGAGATTTTATCCCAATTGTGTAGTATTGAGGCACAGACCATGCATTGATAATAATTTGTTCTCTATAGGAAAGTGTAGTGAAAGAAGCACTTCATCCAGAGTTATGCAGTTTTGTATCAAAATTAGTATGGAGTGATATAAACATTGGTATTGATGAAGTTAAAAAGCAACTGGAAAACTTTGTTTGTAATGAAATGTTTAAAGACGTGGAACCACCACCTCGTACAAGAAGGCAGTATTTTCCATCTAAAAAGCAAATAAGATACTTTATGGCTAAAGCAAAAGCATCATTAAATATTTCGCAAGAAGCTGAGTTGAAACTAGCTGCACAAGCAGAGAGATTAAAAGAAAGTCATAGTGATGAAAAAATGATTTTTAATTTTAAAGTAAAACATGATGCCAATATTAATCCTATGGATCTATCAGTGAATCCTGAAGAGAGTATGGGAGATGCAGAAGAAGAGTTTTTAACTGCAAACTCTGATGTTCAAACAGATCCACAACGCTTACAAGAGAATGCAAAAGTTTTATTTTGTCATCAAACACCGCACCAACAAAGATTGTTGAAACGATACACAAATCAAGTTATTCTAACACAAATTAACGACATCCATTCAAAAATTCCCTTCCCTTTATTTTGTTTATATGTACAAACGAATGTCGATTTTCAACTAGTAGGTGAGTTCATTTTGCAATCAAATACTGCTGAGATGATAGTCGAAGGTTTACAGGCTATAAAAGATTGGAATCCAGGCTGGAACCCAAAATTTGTAATAGTTGATTATACAGATGAACAGATTAATGCTGTAGAAAGTGTTTTTCCAGGTTAGTATTTTCTCTATATAATTGGAAACAAATTGGTGATTTTGCAAGTTTTTTGACCTGCTCTTGAGTGCTGAGATTTATTAATTTGAGAGAAAAAATCGAGAATAATTGTCTTATGAAAAGATTGTGTAATAAAAAACCTTTAAAAAAACCCCTAAAAATCTATTAATATTTCAACAAAAAAAATACACCCAAATTGTTACATATATAAGCCTACGGGCTCTTAGAAGTTATAAGGAGAGGAAAAAACATTCTCTCTAGTTTATTATTCTGTTAATTTTTGCAGTTCATGACGCACAAAGCATTTATGTACTTTCTATCCCTGTAGGTAATATATACAAGGTAGTTTTATGGCTCTTCCGATGACCCAAGTGCATGCCTACTGGTGCTTTGGTATTCTCTTCTGAGTTTTGTTTTCTCTGAATCATTGTTGCAAAAATCCATGTAGCGCCCCTCCCCTGTGCTTTGAAGCTGAAATCTATACTCAAAAAATGCTCCTCCACAGGTGATGTATGGCAATCTTGTGAAATGCTTGCATTTTTTTTATTCAGGTGTTTTCCTTCTTATATCTGATGCATCACGTGAACAAGCATGGTTAGATTGGTTAGTAAGTGAAGAGAATGGTGTTGCTGAACATAAAGATGAGGTTTTAACATATCTTCAAGCTATTGCTAATTCTTATTCTGAGGATACTCTTAATACCGCTGCAAGAGAACTTGAAGAAAGTGATGTGTGGAAATTATCTGATAAAATGAGAAACTGGTTTCAACTCCATTGGCTTTCTCAGGCGAAGGTAATTTATGAAATATTTCCGAAGGAGAAAAGTTGCATTTTTAAGATCTCGTAGTTCATTAGTCTCTAAATAAAAAAGAAACCATCCATATGTCGCTCATTTACTTGAACTGTCCAAGTAGTCGAAGAGCAAATAATCATTGTAGTGAAAGGATATTTTTCTATGCTGTAAAATTACTCCTCCACAGTGATTATTTGCACTTATTTTGACCACTGGTACCCAAAACACAACTTCAAGGCGGATTTCCACTAGTAAGCGAATTCGTTTGCATGAGTTCTAAATAAAGCCATTACATTAGTTGAAAGTAATGTATGCTTTCAACCAATGTAATGGCTTCATTTAGAATTTGCGCGAACGAATTTACCTAGTGGAAATTTTTACTGTCACAACCATAAACATTTAAATAGATGGTTTGATTTTGGAGCTTTGAGGAACTGCTTAATTGATGTGTAGATGGTTGTATGGTACCCTTGCAAGGCTTAAAATTACTAACTGGTGACCCTACTGGAGAAGAGAATTTTCAGAATATTTTCAGCCAATGCTGGCTGGAGTTAAAAAAAAATCTGGTTAATAGTTTCCGTCAATTTGGCCGACATACCATTACATTATGACATCTTTGTAAAGGACATATAAATGTCTCGACATACCACTCCATTATGACATCTTTGTAAAGGACATATAAATGTCTCGACATACCACTACATTATGACATCTTTGTAAAGGACATATACATGTCTCCACTCCACTATGAAATTACGAATGTCACAATCGTGGCGTCAATTTCTACCAGTAAAGTGTCTTCTTTTGACTTTCACTGTGAATTTTTGGAGTAGTGGTTAACCTCAAAGTTTTTGTTTTTTTTGTTACAGCGTTGGGTTGCTGGTTATCGCCCTGATGACTTCCTACTAACTTGTCATAATGGTCGCTCGTTAGAAGATGAAATGAAAGTGTTCAAAAGTATAAAATTAGTCAGCAAATCAGCTCCTCTACAAGATGTCATACAGCAATTGGTCGAACATGTTGTTCCTGTAACAAAGAAACAGTAAGTTATCTTCTACTTTCTGAATGCTTTCAACTTTTTACTTAGAAGAATCCATGATGGTTAAATTTAAACCAGTTGTTTCATACCTTGGGCATGTTAATTTTCGCCAGTGTACAAATTTTCGTGAAGGAAAACGAATACATTTTACATGTACAGATTTTTCCGAAATTTTGCGAAATTTTATACGCCTAAGTTTATATTGAGCTAAAACAGTGTTTGAAATAAGAGCAAATAATCAGTTTGGTAGGAGGGTTTTTGAGCATTGCATCAGGTTTTCTTACTTGCCCTATTCTCCTATGTAAATAACCTTGTTCCTTGTATGAGATTTCAAAAAGGCAAGCGGAATATTAAGCAAGTCTATCCTTATATACCCATTTACAGGTAGATTTCATGCGAGAAGTAGTCTGATTTCGAGCCTTACGTATGAACTTATTATGAAACTTCTATTGGTCTTTTCGCAAATATAGGTATAATCTGTTTGCCCTATTTGTTATCTCTATGCGCGATGTTTTGCATGCACCGTCAATCAGCCAATCTAAGTTGAGAATGTAATTTACATGATTCTAGGAAGGACTAAAGGACTAAAGAGGCTATATATTGTATACTCCCCTATTGAAATGACCAAAGTTGAAGCTTGTAAGTGATTGGTTTCTTCTTACTAAAGAAACCAATCAATCGCAAGTTCGATTACCTAGTACCCTTCTTCGCAGATGCCGAATACAGTTATTTTCATACATATTCTTAGGTATCATTTATTGAATGAAGAATCCTTTAAATTACAAAACGAATTGTTCTACTTATATCCTGATATACCAAACTACTTATCATGTCGTCCTGGAAAATTGACATATCATATATATGAGCGTATTAAGTCCGCTGCTGAACAAAGTTATGTCATCTCATACTTGCATCCGGGTATTTTCTCTGTTCAAGGAAATACTGGTGAAGATGATATCCTTCACACTGTATCATTTGGTGATACAAATAGTTTCCCATCATGTGATTGTTTGGATTGGCAACAGTTTAAACTACCATGTTGTCATCTATGTGCTGTGTTTAGTAACTATCCAGGATGGACATGGGATATGCTCAGTGTGGCATTTAAATCCGCCCCTGTATTATCTGTAGACTGGTCGGGTATGCCGGATAATGATGCCAAAGAAGTACCAGGGTATAAGGTTGATAATGGTACCCAGACTACTGGTGCAACTTTATTAGGAAGTGGTGCTGATATTTCAAGTTATAGCAGAATGACGGATAGTTCTCGGATAACGGAAACACCTCAAGTGCTTGCAACTCAGTGTCGAGCGTTACTACAGCAACTATCAAAGATACAGTTAGCACATCACAGTCGAGAAAATTTGCATCGATTAAAATCAGAGTTAAAAGAATTAATTTCCATCTTCTCAACTGCTCCAAAACAAAAGCATCCTTTATCCAGCCCTGGGTTAACAGGTTCCTATGTCATTCAAAGTAAAGGACCTGGTCGTCCTCGTAAAGTAAATCTATCAGCTTCACCAATGAACTCACCATCTATTTTCGAGCAGTACAACGTGAAGCCTATTACCCCGAAACAAGTAGCAGATGCTGGAGAGCGAAAAATATATACGACCCGTGCGCGTAATTCAAGTGAACTTGTAATATCAAAACCTGCAGACTCGTCAAATAATCAAGGAGAGAATCTAGTCGGAAAGACAATATTTATTGTTGATCAGAGTCAAGTCCTTGCGACCACAGCAAAGAAATTTTCCGATGAAATTGATGATAACTCGCAGTCTCTAACGAAAATTGCAAATCGTAAGCGTCAATCAACTAACCCTTCAGTATTTTTGAGACCTGCAGAAAAACGTAGCAAAGAAGACGCCGATTCAACGAGCATGGAGAAAGGTGATGATTTACAGCCTACTGTGTCCTTAGAATTTACAGCTGACTCCTCTGGAAATAATACACTCCTTTCAGTAAACCCAGACTCTTCATCAGTTTCTGCTATTATTGATGGACAAACTATAAATATCCCGATAGATCAAGTGTCAGTTGCTATGTCGTCTAGCTTTTCACCGACAACTAGTGCACAAATTGGTTTGGCTAGCACTTTACAAACACAAACATTTACTACTGGAGACACTGTTGAAGAGAGTCCATATGATGAAAACCAAACTGGAGTTGACAATGAACAAAATACCACAGAGAGCGTTGTAAAGTAAACTATCGGTCGATATCAAGCCTGAATATTACCTGCCGGATATCACCTGTGGAGGAGTGTTTTTAAGCTAAACACTATACACAAAAAATACTCCTTCACAGATGATGTTCGGCAGTTATATTCAGGCTTGGATATCGTAATTAATATTTGGTAGATCGACGATTTTGAATAACAATAAAAGTATCCAATTGTAAACTAATTGGTTGACACAACACCCTTCTTCGAGAATGCTTACTTACGCTTCTTTTGACGTGATGAAGCTATTGTTAGAAGCGAAGTTTCGGACTTGTATATAATATTTTGATTTTTAACATTTAAGATTATTTATGATGATGTATTATTTTAAGAAAAGCATCAATTCTTTAGGTGTTAACCAGTAGTTATTCAATAGGAGAATATGCGGAGGAGAGTCAATATTTTTTTAATGCGATTGGTTTTTTCGTGGAGATTAATCTATATTTGGATTGATTTCCACTAGGCAAAAAATTCGCCGTTAAAGCGAAAAGAAGGCATTGCACTTGTAGAAATTGACGTCACATGACATGCGACCTCAATTTTACTAATGGAATATCACTTAGCTTTCGTAGTGGAAATCAACCTTTAGCCTGTTCACAGATAAAACCTACTTGCCTTTCCGCGAAAAGGCAAGAAGCCCTGGGAACGAGGTTGTTCACAGATGATGTTTTTTAGAATCTCACGTCTATACCATTCAATTCAGCGTATTTCATTAAACATATGTACTGCACTCCTCTTTGCGCAGGCTGGGGCAGCGCCTTTTAGAAGGTGGTCAAATTATTTCGTCGGTCCGCTCTCCAGAGGGGAGTGTAAGAGATATCAAATAGTTTGATGTATGTTCAATGAGTTTTTTCATAAATTGAATAAAATATTAGAAGAATATTAATACAAAGAAGACTTATTTTGTGAGGACTACTACTCTACTAAAAGACACGCAATATCGTTGTCTCGATGTTGTTGCAGTCAAATTTCCTTATACAATAGACGCATTCACAAATAGTACGTGAAAACGGAGTGTTAATCAAGAGCAATAGCTCTGGATTTCCCAGAGAAATCCAGAACAAACGCGCTCAGTGATACAGCTGATCTGCCAGAACGAAAACCATGTTGAAAATCTGAGAAAAGGTTGAGAGAATCCAGATAATAAACCAAAGATTTGTTAATAAGAGATTCGAAAATTTACCAATGGTAGGACGATAATTGCGGGGGTTGGATCAGATCGGAAATCTCACCAGAGTTTGTGATAAAATTAAGCAGAAGAAATCACATATGAAGCTACAACCTCGATCCCAGGGCTTTTAAATATTTCTCTCGTCTTCAGTTAAAAAGAGAGAAGAAGCGCTGGGATCGAGGTTGATTAAGCCAAACTTAACTGAGCAATTATAACCTTGCATTTTACAACATAACCTACATCAGGCACATAAATATCCATGTGACGTATTTGGTCCAGTAACCACATGTGGTAAACCAAGTACGCAACCAACTAGATATGTAAGGAAAAAATTAAGCAGAAGAAATCATAAATGAAGACAAGCTTAAACTCAATAACCTTATATTACAACAAAATATTTATCAGGGCATAAATATCCCCGCGAGCGTTGTTAGTTCAGTAAAGGTACATGTAGCAACCAAGTACGCAATCAATTAAAAATCTGAAATTGGTGCATCGCGAAATCAAAAACCCGCGAAAATTAAAGTAAGCTTAGTTGTTGGGGTTCACATTACTTTGATTCGCGCAGAAAACCATCGAAATTTCTTTAGGTGGGTGCGATTCGAGTTGTTATAACGTACTTGGTTCAAGATTTCTGCAACACGTACTTGGTTCGATATCTCATTGAATATCTTACTTGATTCAAACCAATTAAAATCTCACTTGGTTTGTAGCATGGTAATGAATTCTGACGTCAATGTATTGCATTAACTGCAGAAGAAAACAGAACATGTGAGATCTGGAAGAATTGAACACGATCTGTGGGAGAGGCTAGTAAATCAAAGGATTCTCCCATTCTCCCATGGTGAATTTAAAACAAACACAACGCTATATTTCATTGAGGACTACACAAAAATAACAAAATTCTGGTTTGTATTTTCCTCTTTTTTTGTACTTATGTTGATATTTAACTATTTATATTCATTTTTTTTTTTTTGTCTTCTCGATTTACGTAAACATCGAATTTTGACGCGACAAACTTCTGGAAATTTGTCCCAAAATTATCTCGAAAAAGTTTGTCCGCCTTTTTTAGAATGTTTTTATGGTTAATGTATCCTTTTTCAATAAGAAAGTATTTACGAGATCTCCTCAGTCATGTTATCGATTTTTATAACCATTATTTCCTCCATGGAGTCTTCTTTGGGCTTTTTCAGTTTCTTGATAGAAAGTGAAATAATCACGAATGATAAGGGAGCGTCTCAAAAATAAAATCCACTGAAGAGAGTACTATTGCAAGCTCATTGACCTAACAGAAAAGTTGGTTTCGGAGCGAAATTTTGAAATAGTCCCTTATATTTATTATGTACTCTTCGACATTAGACATGCTGCGAAGTTCTCGATACACTGTTGTGAAAAATGTCATTGTTCTTGCGTTTACTTGTCAATCAAACTTTCGTGAACACCATTAGAAGTGTTAAAAAAATGTTAAGGACGTTTTCCACTTCCAAAAATTTTCCGCGGAACGGAAAATGCGAACACGTAGAAAGAAATTCAATAACTTGATTGGCTCTTCATAGTTACATGTTCTTAAGTATTACAAGTTTCAGCCAAAGATATTTAAAATGAGAATAAAAGTCTTTTTTAATAAATTTTTAAAATCATTTATTTAATCGTAAATTTTCGACCTTTTCTGCGAAAGGTCTTCATCAGACGTTACTATTTACAAGTTAAAAGATTAAGTACATTTATATACAAGTTTTTTCCAAACACATTGTATTAATAAACTTATAAGTACTAATTAAAGTATTCATAACTTGATCAAGGGAAACCTTAATAATCTTATAACTATTACTTAGCAGTTGACGGTGGGACGGTTTGCGGTAGGACGGTGGTTTTGGAAAATGCCACATGAAACATATTTACACGTCTATAATATTATCATAACTTTGCAACAACCCCAACGGCGCGTCTCCCGTCAAAAAGCGGAAAGAAGACCTGGGAACGAGGTTGCAACAACCCTATACCTAGTAAGCAAAAACTTGTTCAAAGTCAGCAGTAAAGACGCTAGAACAACGTTGAAAACTGCGGACTTTGAACAAGTTTGTACAAGTTTTTGCCCACCGGGTAACCTAGCACAAAAATAAAAGCACCTCACAAAGCAACTTAGTCACGTGGTTTCTTTTCTTTTAGAATATATGTTTCGATTGGCAAAATAATAATACTGTCCACAGTAAAGATGCTAGAACAACGTCATAACGTGGTTGTAACGTCTTCACTTCACTGATTTTGAACAAGTTTTGTCTACTAGAAAGCCTCAATTCAAGATGACACAGAGCACTCAATAACTAGGCTGAGTTTTTTTCAGGACTTTCTAGTCACCGTTATAATGAGGTAAGATTTCAATCTTTAGAAAATAAAAAAAACGTGTATATATCTGTAAAACAATTCCCCAACCTCGTTCCCAGGGCTTCTTCTCTCTTGACGTTTAACGCTCATAGCGTTAAACGTCAAGAGAGAAGAAGCCCT
>JAULBZ010006851.1:0-12014 GCA_032360805.1 Neoturris breviconis | reverse complement strand
GAGAAAAGAATTGCTTGTTTTGCCACTTCTTGACATTTTTAGACTCTGAAATTTTCTGAGTATGTTCAGTGTGTGTCCCTTTTCCATTTGACATAGAAATTGAAAATTTGACCAAAAAAGGTGATTATGTACCTTTAACTCGCGCTGACATTGAAATTTGCGAGTTGACATTTATCCACCCAGAACAAAACAATTCTGTCAATTCAGCAACACTATGGCGGTTAGGTTGTCTTTAAAGATCATACAAACTCAGAGGCAATCCTGTCACCCAGGATTTGGGTAAGTATGGAAGAATTTTTCAAAATTTCATTTTTTAAACCATGAAGAGTTTAATACAGCACAATTACATTAGCTCTCATAAAATGCATGGTTTTTACTTTCCGTTTATAAGACAAAAAAGCTTATTTTGTTTCCCTACTCTCCAGAGAATGACTGCCTTGTGTTTATGGACTTCATCTCTTTAAACATTCATAACTTTTGTTAGAAACAAGCTTTTTGCATTCTGTTTAAAGATTTTGAATGTCATACAGATTATATTTCCCTAAAACGATTACTTCAGTCATATCAAAAGTCAGAAAATTTAAAGTTAATATCTTTTTCCGTTCGGAAGTTATTTTACCTCCCCCTCTCTCTCCATGTAAAATAGTGTTAACAAACGATGCTGAAGCAACTTAAATCTACATCGTTGAGGTTGTTAGATCGTCGTAGTTTTACATAGTGACCTTTGTATGTCAATATGCTTTCATCACACTCTAAATTCTTGACTCTTTAGAAAACGGTAGTATAAATAGCATGTGATAACATTATCAAGTACAATACTTCCACCGAATAACAATGCAATGCTTAAAACGTTTGGTACGAAGATGTGTAGTAAAAACAATATAAATGCTGGAAGGTTAATCAAGAAGTTTGTTATAGCTGATTGTATAGCAAGAAAACTGGTTTTACCTTTACCATACAACACACTGTCCAATAACGTATTCAACATGAATGTAACATAAAACGGACATAAAATCAAGACCAGATTATACATATCATTGACGTCATCTTGATTAACGTTCATAACGTATCGAAAAAATAATTTCCAAATCGGTATAAATATCGCCCAAAGTATTGATATTGCAAATGTTATTCCGAAATACGCTGTCATCTTAATTTTATGGTCAATACCTTGTACATCATTACCAGTATCCTGTTTTAACACATTCCCAAGTGGTATGAATAACAAAAGTAACCAGTTCCAAATAAACGCGTTAGCTCGCCAGTAAATACCTTGTTGTTCTATTACGTTCATCATCCGAATAACACATAACATGTAAAATAAATTCCGAATTAATGAATCCAAACCGGAAAAGAACCCGACATTAATCCAACTTTTTAACCATAGAAAATTATAGGTTGATTTCTTAAATACGTCATCCAACGTAAATTCAAACTTCTTTAGTGTAATTGCCACACAGTATACAAATACCACGCAAGCTGTTATAATATTTGCGTATCCTATTCCGTTCACTCCAAGTCTAAGAGAAAAACTCGTTTCACTGAGAAAGAATGTATCCATGGTAATTGAACTTATCATTCTAATGACCAAAATCACATATAAATGCCTTTGCCAGTTAAACATCGTAAGCATGACCACGGAAAGTTGATTTACACTTTCGAAAGGTATCGCAATCAATTCTAACCGGACATACTTAACTGTGCACTCCACCGCATTACCTTTTTGTACCATCAGTTCAGCTAAAAATTTAGCTAACAGACCAATAACAACAGAGAAACATATATGAATCGAAAACGTAATCAATACTCCAATTTTAAGTCGATTTTTCGTGTCAACAATGTTCTTCGATGTTTGCCCGATCAAATAATACAGTGGAAGTATAAGAGATTCCTGAAAAACTTCCAAAATGAGGTTCACCCAGATAAGTTGAGAAGCAATATTAACACCCGAAGAGTTCGGTAGATCCCCTAAGTAATACATACGGACGCTTTTGTAAACAGTTGGTAGAAATTGTGATATGATAAGCGTTAAATACAAACCATATTCAAATCTCTTGAGGGAGGTCTGTAAAATCGTTAAAATATCTTGAAAACGAAAGCTGCTATTCTGTTGAATGCAGATAGCCGGACATTTCTCTTCTTGTTCGTCCAGGTTTTCACTAGCTTTCACTGAATCTTTCACAAATAATTTTTTGTCAGAATGACGTCGACGAATCCCCTTAATTTGTATGCTTGATTCACTTTCAGTTACTAACTTTTCACTTGGTAATGTATCGTCGGCCATGTTTTTTTTTGAGAAATTGAGATGAGACTTCTAGGAATTTTCGCAAAAGTTCAAAGTTCAAAGAAAAGCAACCTCTTTTACAGCACCCAATAATAATAATATATTTTAGTTCAAAAATGGAATCCTTAAATATTGGCAACTGTATATGTCCAACAGATATCCAAGGGTCGTTATGAGCAGGAGATTGTGGGGGAACAAAATACCGTATGACGCAACGTCCACACAAAACTTGGCATGATTCTGGTGCCGTCGTCGTCAAAATTCTTCCAACATAAAAGACTGGGGAGGGTTCGCGAATTATACGGTAAACGATGGCGGGAATAAACAACCATACCAAAACAAAACATGGCGGCCAAAGTCTAGTCTTTGTGGGTTGTCAGTGCGATAACAACAGTTGACAGTACAGACATTCGCTTGTTTACTCGAGATAAATCGAAGTCTATTCAGGCCCTATGACACTGAGGGGGTGAGGGGGTTTCATAGCTATTCTCTCCGTTTTTGCAGCGTGTTTGCCTGGCTGTTCGCTTTTCTTCGCTCCAACCATATACACAAATCTACTGGCCGAAAAATATATTTCACACCAATAAAAAACCACATATATAAACAATCTTGGAATGTCCGTGTAAAAGGTGCGTCGCCCTACCTTATGGCCCTCTCCCTCGCAGGGCGAACTTGAATTGAACCATTTAAATTTTCACAGCTCTTTTTTATGTTAGCTAGCTAGGATAATAAATAGCTACACAAGGACTTACCTGTGAGAACCGATCCTTGTCTCCACAGGGACACGCTAAAGCTCTGAAGGTCCCGTTCCATGCCGTGTCTTTAGAGCTTCAGCGTACCGGCTGCCGAAAACTAACTTCTGAATATCAGAGGTAACACACGACAGTACCAGTAGCTACTGTAGATAGACTTTTTTTTCATATATTCAATGCCATGTTCTCTAGCATCTTCCAGACATTATGATCTACTAACGCTCTCTTCTGTGCTGTAAGGAGAATATCTTGTGCACTTTCAAAATGTCCCAATAATTGAGAAGATAAAAATCTAAAATTTATCGAAAATATGACCATATTGCAGTCTAAATGTGAGTGAATGTGATCAACTTTTATTGGAGTCCAGAGAACAGAGCAAGTATATACTCGATTTGCGGTATCACCATCAGGATGACATAGTTTTTCTAGTGTTTAATTTGAGTTATAATGTGATTTGAAGGTGCAATTTGTCGACATGATAACACCATAACACCAAGCTCTCTTGTTTCACAATCTGATTCTATTACAAAACCATAATGGGTTTATACAGTAGACAGTTTTATCAATGTTTGGACCATAGCGTAGAACTTCAAACTTCTTACTATTCAGTTTCACTTTCACCAAATGTCATTTTAACGGATTCTGAACATATTAGATTTGCAACAACTGATTGTTTCTATTTCACAGAAAAGATTCAATGAAACTATAAACTTTACCATACTTCAAGTTTTCTAAGTTTATTTAGTAGTATATTGAAATCTACTTTGTCAAATGCTTTGGTAAAGTAACTAAACAACATCTAAATTCTCCCCTGATTCTGGATGAGCAATTATTTCTTCATAATATGTCAATAACTCATTAACCCTATTCAGGTTGGGCTGCTTTGAACATTTCATGGCCGTAACTCCATAACTTTTAACGACTAATAGTATACTAGTAAGGATGAAACTTGGCAGGCTAATAGTGAACAAATTGGTGGCAATTTTTTTTTCTGGCATCAGCATTTTTCTGATGACGTCATCACAAATATTTTGAAATAACATATTTTGCCCAAAATCTGTATTATTCTTAGAAAGGCAATTAAAAGAGTTCTAGTTAACACTATTAGCCCACCAAACAAAATTTGGATGGGCTATTGTTATCACTTTGTGGTGTCGTGGGCGGCCTGCTTTTCTTAATACACCGTGTTCCCGAAGTGCCAGCATTTTGAAATTTGGTAACATCATTTGTGGCGATCCTGTAGAAGGATTCGTCATTTTTTTTTCAATTTCGTCCAATTGGTCCCAAGTTTTAATCAAAAAGGGTCCAAATTGCATTTTCGGTCCAATGGACCGAAAAGGCATGGTACCATCCTGAAATTGGCATTCTAGGCAATATTACGAGAACGCTGGCCAATTTTTTTTTTTTGAAAAAGTTGAGATTTAGAAAATTTTCGAGAATTTGGATTCTATGAGGTTTTAATCACATTCACCCATATAACATGCTAAAATGATAAGGGAGGAGTGGATTTTTTGAGAATTTTAAAAAATTTAAAAGTGGAGAATTTGAATTCTATGAGGTTTTGACCACATTCACTTAATACCATACCCAAATGATAAGGGGAGGAAGTAGAGACTTATAAGTTTTTGAGATTTTAATTTTCTAGGAGACTTTGACTATGAACCTTTTTTGGCAGACATTTTATATGTTGGCAAGCTTCTTCCTCAATTGATATGATAAGGGATATATTTTCTCTAAAAATAACTTTAAGAATTGAAGTCTCCATTTTAATTTTAGGAAGCTTCCTTCTTCAATTTTGAAATAGATATTGTGTATTCACTTTAGGGCCATAAAAACAATCAATTTTTATGACATTAATTAATCACAATCCAAATTAGAAATATAATGACATTACACAATTCAACAGAGGAAGAGTATTTTAATAAAAGAATAAATTGTTTTAAAATGAATATGTAATTTTCTATTTCATTATTCTTTATTTCTTTTTAATTTTAATAACAGGTGATGACAACCACCTTAAAAAGTAAATACTCCTGTGTTAAACTGTAATTATCATGTTTAATATACTTATCTTTAATTGTCCCACAGAACAGAACAGCACAATAATATATTTTATAAAACTAAATTATATATTTAGTGCATAATGCTATAATGAATGTATCCTATAGTGTATCCAATTCATGTCCAGCACAATAATATATTTTATAAGCTTTAATTAAATTTTATTATTTAGTTTTATACATAATGCTATGAAGTATAATGTGTGTATCCAATCCAATTAATACTGTGGAGGAGAGGAGTGACTTTTCAGCATTGCTTCAGGCTACTCTTCTCCACGGTGAATTAATTTTACCTTGATAATAGTGTTCCAATTGTTTATTTGACCTGAAATTTTATCAACTAATAAGGACATGAAATCATAATGCCATGTAAAATTTGGGTGTTTATCCTTGATATGAAATTTCACTACTCTTCTCCACAGTGACTGACCTGATATAATTTTACTTTAAAAAAGGTTTTCCAAATGTTTATTTGAACTGAAACTTTACCATCTTAATGAAGACATATTTCAAGCACTGTATACTGTGTGTATGCAAATCATATTTAGGTGCTTAGATTTAACTTTCACTTGGTTTGGTAGGCTACTTTCAATACCGTACCTTTGATTTTGTTTTAGATTAATTAGAAGTATTAAGCTTGAAACCCAATGATGCACATTTTGAGGAAATGGTAGTTTATACAATACATCATGAAGTTATAACTCAAAAGTATCGTGCACATATATGTAGCTTTGCTACCATCTTCAGTATCTGTGTTTGGGCTATTGTTTTACTTAGTCCTATCTTTCTTGCATATCATAGTTTAGGTAAATTCTGTGTTTCTGAGTTTTAAAACATGCATGGTAAAGCATTGTCTGTCTTTTAGGCAGCAACTCAAAATCTAATTTACAGGGATGAGTTCCAAATCGGAATCATAAGTCAGGTCGTTGACAAAACATCCTTCAGAGTTGTATTATTTGGAACCTATTAGGCACTCAAATGCAGTGCAATAATTTTTTTGACAAGTCATTTTGTTATACTAAAACATCTTGAGTGTAGGCACTATGGTTTTGAAAGTGTATAACTAATATCACCTGATATCAATTGGTATGGTTACAGGGTTTTTTCAAGATTCTTGGCTACCTCCATTTTATATAAAAGATTGACTTGATGACCTGCTAATATTAACAACTGAGAATAACTCTATGGAGGATAAGTAATAAGTGGTAATAAGAGGTATAAGTCTTCCTCGGAGCAATGAAAGCATTCATAGATACATATTTTTTGTTGTTTAAAGATTGAGTTCATAAGTCAATCTTTAATATTGAGTTCTTGACTCCTATAGGAGAGTCCTTGGAAAATGTCTGGCTTATTTTTTAAACAGCGTACAGTTCTAAGGCCTGGGTATCGATGTCAGGCATTGGAGATTGTTGGACAGAGTGAGGGTACGTGTCCGAATATGCAGTATCTTTACATAAACATATTTTCATCAAGATATGTGATCCCAGTGGGAAAAAACTTGTTCAAAATCTGCAGTAAATGTCAAAGATGTTGTTCTAGCGTCTTTACTGCAGACTTTGAACAAGTTTTTGTCCACTGGGATGTGTCATATATAAATACTTATCACATGATTGTTTTCTGGCTTAAATATTCTTATATCTGACTGTTTCCATGTGAAGTGAATATCCAGGTGTGTCGCTGAAGTCAAGTTTCTTATTTATCATAGGATTATGGCTAAAAGAAAGTTCTTATCATGAGCAGCCAGAAGTTCATTATAAACACAGGTTTATCTTGCTACTTCAAGGTACAACATTAAGCTCTCTGTTGGGATACAGTACTGATCCGAATTTCAACAAACTGCTTGGAGAAAATGTGAGAATTCCTATTATCAAGGTACATATACAATACAAACTATTATGGCTGTGTGTTTATGGTGCAAGTAACCTATACCAGTTTTACAGATTTTGCAACTTTAAGCCAATTTTGCAATGTTTTATCTTTACAAGAGTTTCAGTTTACCTATAGAAATGTGGTAATGTTTGTATATGAATGGTATATATATATATACCTGATGAAGATACTGTATGTAATATATATATATCGAAAATTTGCTCATTCTAATAAATATGTTTGTTAGCCCTCAAATTTTGGAATGGTAATTACTATCACTTTGTTTCTTATAAGATCATGTTCCTAAAGTGCTTTTTGAAATTTGTAATTTAGTACCAGCATGCAAGGCAAAATTTTGTAAGGGCTTGCCAATTTTTGATTTTGTATACGGAGCCAAGTCTTGGGCAAAAAGGGTCAAGATTGTGTTTTCTGTCCAATGTACTGACAAGGCATGGTATCATCTTGAAATTTGGCAATGACATTCTAGACAACATTACGAGACAATTGGCCAAATTTCTTTCCATTTCGTCAGCTCAGGACCGAGTATCGTCAAGAAAGGGATTTTTTTTATAAATATTTGATTTCTATATATAAGGTTTTGACCACATTCGCCAAAAATATCGTTTTCATAATTTTTATTGACTTAAGAAATTGACCAAATTCACATATAAAAAATCTTTTTTGGCAGCCATTTTGTATTTTGGGGAAGCTTCCTTCTCAGTTTTGGGAGATAATAATAGGTATTTTTTAAAATTTTAAGAATTAAAGTTTTGATTTTGGAGAGCTTTCTTCTTTAACCCTATTAACACTAGGGGGGGGGGGAGTTATATTTTATAACTTTTGATTGGAATGCACTATGGAGCTGAAATTTTCAGAGTTTTAGTTTTTATCCTTTACAACTTTTCCAAAACAAAATTTACCAAAAACCTGTCCTTATCCCTCTTGACCACACCCCTTTTCACTATTTTTAGGTTTTATGTTTGAGAAAACAAGAAGAAAAAATTGTAACGTGATGATGTCACCAAAAAAAAAATTGGTTAAAATGTTCATTACAGTTGGTATTATTAACATGTAAAGTTTAATGGTGGAATCCCCCCTGCTCTCCTAGTGTTGAGGGCCCCCTAAAAAGCCTAGAGTTAATAGGGTTAATTAAAAAAAAAAAATCAGGGATTTAATTTTTTTTTTTTACAAATGTCATGTTAAGTTAATGAGGTTTAACATTAACATTAATTAAAATCCATTTGTGAATTAGAAATAATAGTAAGAAGATAGTCTTGATAGAGAAAAGAAATGCATTATTCTGTTCCATTATTCTATCGCATAGTGTTTCTTTATTAAATACATGGTTTCTAAATGTAATCTTTCATGGTCTTACAAATGGACAATATTTTCTTCCACTGAAGTATTTTGTTTTATTTCCATCCATCTTGATGCTGAGTTTCCTTAAGTATTCTGGTTTATCAGGCTTCATCCAAGGTTCTACCCAAGGTTAGTTGAATATTGTAGTTATCAGGCTTTTCCTCCAAAGTTAGATACCTTTGTTTTATAGTCATTTGAATCAGACTCGAATTATGATGGCAAGAAAGACTACTTATCATTCAACATTGAAGTACCGTTACTTAACACCGAAGCTATTCATTCCGTACAGCTGATACTTTTCTTTGATTACAAGTTGCATGTAAGGATAAATTATTTATCTTTGTTAATCCAGTCAAGGCCTTTCTCCTGGTATTTTTTAGATTTATCACCTTGTGGGAAGAATTGGTCTTTGGTCATATAATTATTAATGAATGCTATATTAAATTCTGCAACGTTTAGTTTTTATTCAGAATTGTTCAGACTGTTCTTTTTGGAATGGAGTAAATTGACCAGCGGCAACTTTGATGTGTTTTCTGGACTTGCAAAAACAGTACTAAGACATTTGCTCACATTCAACATTTCCAGAGTAACTGTGTTCAGATTTTAGTGTTTCACTAAAAAGATTACCATATCTTTTATTGGTTGAAATAGGAGTATTATACATGCTAGTGCGGTGAAATAGAGTAAATAATCAACATGGATGAGGACTTCTTGAGCTACAAGTCTGAAGTTATGTTCAAAAATTACTCCTCCATGGTGATTACTCTTATTTCAACCACTATTTCCATATTTTTTTGTTCCAGAGGTTTGCTAGTGTGCACATGGAATCACTTGCTTATATTCATTATGATTCAGTTTTAACTGGAGAAGAACTATATACAGATGGCAAACTAAAATTTCAACAAACATATCCTCTCCCTCATAGAGGCTCATACACTAAATTCAAAGTAAGTAAAATTTCTTCTTTCCCTCTGAAAACTACACTAAAAACACTCTTCCACAGGTAGTGTGCTGCAGCTATATTCAGGATTACATGAAAAAATAAAATATTCCAGAAAATTTCTTTATGTTATGCTCATCATGATGTTTGTTATTTTAGGGATCAATCTTGGATGAATCAGTTTCTGCAAATGCTGATGGGTATAGTTTGAAGAAGATATTTCAAACTTATCAATCAAGAAATAGTAAGACACTTTTTCCTCTTGAAGCCGTACTATTATAATGAATTGGTTCACTATGAATGCACACACTTATTACTTTGCTGTCGCCCACTTTTCTTATTATTAAAAGGTCTAAAGGTCTAAATTACGTCCAATGAACCGAAAAGGTGTGGTACCATCCTGAAATTTGGTATCAGCGTTCTAGGCAATATTACATGAAATATCATACCCAAACCATAAGAGAAGAAGTGGGTAGGCTCACACTTTTCACATTTCCAGTTCTACATACTCCTGGTCAAATGCCTATGGAGAATCCTCAACACTATGAAGTTAGATAATGTTTGGACCACAATCCAAACTTTCGAGTAAATATGCAAATCATAACAGTAAAGTGTCAAAAAATTTATTTAAAACCTCTTACAATCGATAAAAACTGAACCCCAATTGGAGCATGTTGTTATAATTGGCTAAATTTAACAGCCGTAATTGCCAAAGTATAACTAATAAATAAAAACGAAGCCAAAACCGCAAATTAAAGTGATAAGGCAAAACTGCAAGTCAAACCGCGAGTCGAAATGTAACTCAAAACCGTATGTCAAAACCACTTGTCAAAACCACTTGTCAAAACCACATGTCAAAACTGTAACTCAAAAACATCTGGTCAAAACTGGATCAAAACAGGTAGTCAAAACTGTATGTCAATTTGGCAACAAACTAAGCAAAATAATTAGGCAAAGCTGCATGCTAAAAGTAATTGTCAAAACTACAGTATACAAATCGAATAAATCTGTTGTGGTCAGAGTGGTTGTGAGTACCAGATGTATGCAAGCAACAACTGGTCTGTAATTTTATTTTAGTTGGTCTTCAAAATAGGTATCCTCGACTTTACTGTGAAGTGCGGTACCGAATGAGACACAACACCATTCAAGAATAATTACAATTGCTACCGCACGCACAAAATCAAGTTCATTTTTTTGATAATCAATCAGAGGGTAGCACATGATTTTCGTTCTGGGAGGTATTTGCAAACTTCATTGCAAACAACATAGAACACGTTATACTCCCTACTTTGTTTATGGTGGTTGTAGTGCTGGTAGTACCACCACTCCAAGTTCAAGACCATGTAGTGGACGCTAGCCTTTTTGGGGTGCTGAACACTTGAACCCATGAATTTGTTTGTCTTTCATCCATTGATGCAAAAAGAAGAAAAAAAATGAGGAAGACTGTTTATGCCTGAGTTGAAGTTTGGTACCAGCATACGATGCGATATTTTAGAAGAATTCACCAATTTTATTTTTCCGATCTTGTCCACTCGATCCCGAATTTCGGGCAAAAAAGGTCCAAATTACATTTTCAATCCAATAAACAAAAAAGGCATGGTAACGGTCCTGAAATTTGGTTATGGCATTCTAGCATTGTAGGCAATATTACAAGACAGCTCGGGACCGAGTATTGGCAATTTTTTTTATTTTTTAAAAGTGGCGAGTTTGAATAATGTTCAAACATTGAATTTCTATGAGACTTTGACCACATTCACTCAAAAATTAAGCAACATTCGAAAATTTTATTTCTGTGAGGATATTGACCACATTCAATTAAAAGTATTATTATACCTAAATGATGATAAGGGGAGAAGTGGAGAGTCAGACTTTTTTGATATATTAATTTTCTATGAGACTTTGACCATGAATCATTTTTGGCAGCCATTTTGTATTTTGGGGAAGCTCCCTCCTCAACTTTAAGAGATGATAAGTGATATTTTTTATAAAAATTATTTTTAAAATTTTAAGAATTGAGGTCTCCGTTTTAAAACTGGGAAGCTTTCATCAATTCTAATTTAATAAAGGTTGAAAATTATATATACTTTATTTGTCTTAAATTTTATTTACAACAGATGTTGCAAATAATGTTTGTTTTGAAATAATAATGATCAACCAATAATAGTATATAGAGTAAATGCATATACTATGCGATATAGAATATAGTCCGTATAACATGTGAATATGGCTTTAATAAACTTATTGTTTTATAACCATGAAACCATGAAATAAGAATTTTAGTTGGAATACATGTCTAGGCATTTTGTTTTCACATCCTATTTTATTAAAACCGGTAAATACGCGTCCTTTTTATTATTATAATGATATTTTATGTATAGTGTATGTATGCAATTCATATCTTCTGTGGATAAGTTATTTTTCAACATTGCTTCAGGCTATGATATCAAAGTGTTACAATTGTTTATTTGATCTGAAACTTTATCAACTTAATAAGGACATGAAATCCTAATGCCATTTGTGTGTTTATCCTTGACAGTGCCTAGGTTGGCCAAATTAGGCCTAGGTCGACAAAATTTTGTTTTGTTCCTTCCTAATTTGCTTTGGATTCAGAGGGCTGTATGTGTACATTATCCTATGTACCTGTAAGTATATTAAATATAGGAGCATTAACTCTCGCGGGCATTAACTTTCGCGGTTTTCGCGGATTTTGGCCCCATTCGCGAAAGTAAAATACGCGAAAAATCCTATAT
>JAULBZ010006850.1:0-12014 GCA_032360805.1 Neoturris breviconis | reverse complement strand
AACCCACCCCCCCCACCCCCCCCCCCCCCCACAAAAAAAAAGCCTGGTTGAATTTCAATGTGCAAAAAAATCGCTGCGAAAGTCAAAATATGACATTCCATTGGTATAAATTGACATCACGCGATTGTGACGTCAATATCTTCTAATGGAATGTCTTATTTCGGCTTTCACTGTAAATGTTTCGCCTAGTGAAACATCAATCATAAAACTGCCAGTAAATAATATTTCTTATGGGACTAATTTGCATGCGTCTATTTTTTGGAACACCCTTGGAAATTAGTGCCGTCTTAACTTTCATTCACTTAAGGTATTCATCATTCTTGTACTCCATGAGTAAATCAAAACCACATCAATGAAGAAGACAGCCACCACTTTACAAGGTCTTAAGATGGATTTATAGCAGGCGAAAAATATCGTGTGAAAGTCAATAGTAGACTTTCCATAGATTCCATTGGCTTTCGCGTGTAATCTTATACGCGTTCTTATTTTTTAGAAACGAAATAGTAAGAAGAAAGCGCCAACGGAGATAGAACAACACACAGCTGAACCGACTGACTTCGACGTAAGATATTTCCTGCCCCCACGTGATGTCATCAATGTCGAGAAGACACCGTTTTGTCGTCTCGTCGTTAAAATGATGTAATTTTGACGCTGATAAGACGTCACATACCCCCATTGGGTAAAAACTTCAAAACAACGTATTTTTTCACCTTTATTAGATGACTATCAAAGAAACTTTGTGATGTGTTTTCTCGAAATTAAAAATTATAAGATTTTTCTTTCAGGCTGTTATGAAAAGACGAAAAAAGATGGTAGACACAATGGATGATGCTGGTAGATTATTGGGACAACTTGCTCATCGCGACCAAAAGGTATGTTTCGAGTTTTTAACAGCCTGTCAGTTAAAAGAAATAAACTATTTACATCAGCCAAACGTAAATTCTCGTAACTCTTTTCAAGGTTGTGCGGTAAAACAATTCTTCTCCTTCTGTTTCTTTGGTGGATATTTTGTTTTATAAGTATACTGGGGTATTTTGTGACTTCTAATACATTTTTAGAAAGATCTTGTTTGTTATCCCTCGAATGTGTCATATATTTGAAGATTAAATGATTCTGTTATTCTAATTATTATACAAAAAATAATTCTTCTCCTTATTTAACTTATCATCCTCCACAACCAACCTTAAAGGAAGCCATTAAATTGGTTGAAAGTGACGTCACAGGACAGGTGACGTCAGTTTCAACAATTGTAATTGCTTTATTTAAAATTCGTGCGAACGAATTAGCCTAGTGAAAATCCATCACGTATTCACACAACTTCGGAACAACTTCAGGTAGGTGGTAACAGGGAGAATTTTACTCTAAACTTTGAACTGAACATGAAGACATTATTACAGCTCATTACATAAATTTTAAGAAAGCAATTGTCTTCAAGATAAGATCTTTTAAATGAGCTTTTAAATAGGACTTTATGAAATGAGGTTAAGATGTTTAAAGGAGGAGTGACATTTTAAAATTCATTTTAGGTAAGCGGTAAAAGAAATATCTCACAGAATTGGAAAAGAATTAAAGAAGCTGTCCGTACGAAGACGTATTTATCGTTTAAAGATAAACCAATTAAAAAGCCTCTCAAATAAACTCTCTCATACGCTGCACACACGATTTTCTTTATGAATATATTGCGAATAAAAAACTTTAGTATTTTCACCCTGTATGGAAAACATATGTCGTTATTGACCAATCATTTTGATTGAAATTAATTGAAGTTCGTTATTGACTAAGATTAAAATCAATCAATATGAACAATTCGGACACAGCATTTACATGTATCCTAAGTTTTCTACTCCACAGTTCCCATTTACTTCTTATCTTGTCATAATCAAAACATCGCACCAGCATCAGATGAGGTAGCATAACCACACCAGATGGTGTTAATAATGCACTTGGGTTTATATACTATGACCAAGCTTATACATTCACAATACTTCAGCAATTTATAACTTTTTGGCATTATTATTCAATTATTGCTCCAGTTTTGCACACCAGAATACTAATATTTTGTCGAGATTGGTTGGGGAGAAAAAAGTCAGTGAAAAATAAAATTTATCGGCTTTTGTTTTTCCACCTTAAGTATATTTGGTTGGAAGCCCAATTTTACTAAAAATCAATAACATACCACCGCACCACTGGAACGACCTCAAGTAAATGTTAAACTACAGCGAGTTTAAATGCTTTTCTCGGCTTAAAAATAAGCGATTTTTTTAATGTTGCATATTCTAATCACCTTAATGGCATTAATTTTCGCGGACTTCGCGAAACTAAATGCCCACACGCACAACTGCAAATGGTAATGCCATTTAGGTAAACAATTTAAAACTAGCCTGAGCTCTATTCCCAAACTACAAGTAGTAGTAACTTACTACTACTTGTTGTAGTTTGGAACTGGAGCTCAGGCTATTTAAAACGGGCTACAATAAATCCTTCAAACTTTATTTTAAAATTTTTGTTGATCGATAACGTGAGCTTTGATGTTACCATTAATCTGTGTCAATTCAAAACAAGGTACACGAAGAACACTAAAATACAACAAGCCAGTAGTCTTCGACAAACGAGAATTTACATGCTTCAAACAATTTCTCAACTGATCATCGCACCAACATGCGGATACAGTATATGGCCTCCAGTTATAATAATTATACTTGCTGGAGAATGACTCTATGTGTTTTGGACAAAGATCGTGTCTTCTACAGCATGCATCTGTAGCTTTGTGTGCACCGAGTTGATTGAAATGAGTTGCTTTATTACCGGCGCCACACCATTGAGTACCTAAGGTATATATTTAGTCAGAGTACAAGTGCTATTCCTGCTGGAACGCGACAAGTTTCATCGTAAATGAGACGTTGTTTTGACGTTGATGTCAAAACAATGTCTTTTTTGAAATGAAAAAACGTCACGTAGCTACCCATTGGGAACCTCCTTTCTTCTCAATGAAGCACTTAGTTCCTAAACCCGCTCTCTCTCTTCCATGCTTTACAATTTTGTAGTTTGTTCGATTTTCGTTTCACATGAATCCTGTACCTTAGTGTCTCCGAATGTAATAATTGACAAAATTGAGTACGATTCTTCGCCGCAGTACACAACTCAGTGAAAACTTGTCCAAAGTCAGCAGTAAAGACGCAATAACAACGTAGAATGAATCCTTACTGCGGACTTTGAACATGTTTTAGGCTCATATTAATTAAGTTATCTTACCAGGTAGAATTAAAGAACAATTAGACGTAGCAAACAACATCAGAAATATAACCAACATGATTTAAAAAAAATCAGTATAAAACTGATGCTTCTCATAAATGAGTAATTGAACATTTACGTCACCTGTACATTGCAATCAAAATAACATTAACATCACCTGTGCATATAATAAAAATAACGAAGTAACCGAACTTTCTCAATCATGAACAAAATTGCGATCCACTCAGCAGTACGGATCATCTATAATGTATCATTTACTCAGCACGAGAGAGAGCATTTGATTGGTTTTCTCGTAACATAAAAACCAATCAATTGCAAGCGCGTTGACTACGGGGGAAATAAAACACATGTTGTAATAAATACGCTCTTACATATTTCGTCTTTTAGAATAAATATTCGGACAGATAAACCCTCAAAAATATAAAAAACAAACATTATCAGACAAACATTAGGTGGTTTTTGAAACTAAAGTAGGATACGCATCTTATGTAGTAAATGATCCTTACATCGTAAAAGTCTGCTTACTCTAACGCCTGAAGTTACTGGTTTGGAGAACACAGGGTTCAGAGCAGTTTTTGAGAAGTTTTCACTAGTAACATTCAAAAACTACCTATTTTCTCTACAGCAAAAAATGATGCTTATTTCCCTGATTTAAGTAAGAAAAGGTTTTTCTCTGATGCGTAGAATGAAAACTATACCTTTTTTATAAGAAATAGTAAATTTTGATTGAAGCTGAAGATTTTAAAATTTTGCTAATTTCTGACACAAAAGTTTCTTATAAAGATAACATATTGTGAGACATCACATGTCTAGAGGACTTTCCACGAAAGTCAGAGACGTCACATGTCTAGAGGACTTTCCACGAAAGTCCACCCGCACCCCAATTAAACTATATTGAAAACCTAAATATACACTGACAATGAATGTATAAGAATATGGAAGCGCAGTACTTTGTATACGTTTATTTGAAAATACCTATTATATACATAAAAAATAAAAAAAGTATAAAAAACAAAAACGGATAAAAAGATATCTAATACTAGAAAACAATCTCGTTCTAAGAAAAGCAGCAAACTGAGTTATAACTACAAGCCTCAAAATAATAATCGAAAATCGCCTGTGGAGGAGTGCTTTTGAGTACAGTTTTTAGTCTCAAGGCTGAAAACTGTACTAAAACATAGTCCCCACAGGTCACGTCCGACAGATTTGACGCTTGTAACTTTACACACAAAGATATTTTTGCTCATCAGTTATGGTACAAATGGCCATCAAAAGATAGAAAAGTTATCTTAAAAAATCGTCCAAATATTAATCCTTTCTACAAAAAAAATAATATTAATAACCATTTAATAATATTAAATATCAGATACTTAATAAGAGAAATTCACGATTATGATTCAAAGAGTATACCCAGTGGGCAAAACTTGTTCAACATCCGCAGTAAAGACGCTAGAATGTCGCAAGGCGTTATTATTCCAGCGTCTTTACTGCAGACTTTGAACAAGTTTTTGTCCAGTGGGTAGTTGTTTATTTATTTGGAGTGATCAACTATGCATTACCATAATTATGCTTATCCTCTAGGCTTCTTGCCTAAATTTCTTTTCTTTTTTCTTACGTCAATTTCCATTAATCATTCATGAAGAGTAGCTCTTCTTCATAAAAATAGTAATTCTCGAAGCAAAAAAATATTTTCCATGCATCAGATTTTTTTCGGGCTCAAAAAATGGGCGTGTTTCCTTAAAATTGCTACATTTGGGCAACCATAGAAGAGTTATATTCAAAAATCATGATACACCGAAGGAAAACGAAATTCTTTAACAAGGACTTGACGTTTCAACGAGATACCGCAAAATGTCTTCTTTACGCAGATAATTTTTGCGACTAAAGCACCTAAAGAGAGGGAATTTCTTCACAAAACAGAAAAACGTTTGTACGTACCTACCATAAAACAGAAGTCAGAAAAATAATAATTAATATATATATATAAATTTAATGTATGCTACATACGCTCTTAAGCGCCAAATATTTTCTTGACAGTGTAACCCTAAAGAAAGAAAGAAAAATTATAACAAATAATCACTGTTAAGGAGGGATTTTTTAGCATAGCTGTTTCATGATTTGTAGCCAGAAGCTATGCTCAAATCATACTCCTTCACAGAAAAATGTGGCATCCATAATTCGTTGCTAATAACCACAGCAAAACCATGAAAGATCTGTATTTTGGTAGCATTTTATATTTTTATAACCACTAAGAGGATCGTACCGTTATAGTCGTCTATCATAGTATGTGAGAGGATTTATAAAAACAGACCTGAGGGTTGTGAGGGTTTGTTCCAGTGTTCCGTGAGGATGGAGTGTCTTGTGCAAGATAGTGCAAATGAACTTAAGCTCGATTTACACTAGGCGAAATATTCACTGCGAAAGCCAAATGACGACTTCGCGTAGCGTCAATTTCTACCAATAGAATGTCTTCTTTTGGCTTTCGCAGATAATTTTTTGCCTGGTGGAAATCAACCTTTACTATTCATTAAGATGGATCTCAACTAGGTGAATTCGTTTGAGCAAAGTCTAAATGAAGCTATTACATTGGTTGAGAGAGACGTCACCTGATTGGTAACCTCACTTTCAACCAATGTAATGACTTCATTTAGAATTCGTGCGACCGAATTCGCCTAGTGGTGATCCGCCCTTTAGCTTCTGTATCAACTAAGTTCAATATCGTTGACACAGTAGCACACTGCTTCATAGATTTCTGAGAAAGTTTAAACAACTTACTGGCATCGAGTATAGAAACAAACCCAGTAACATCAATAACAAGGAAACAATCAACGCCTTTAACAAACACCATTTATAAGGTTCCCAAATCAAGTATCGTAAAATTGTTAAAGGTCCCATGAACGAAAAGAAACTATCGTTCGGACGGCTAGAAAGTAAACAGAAAATATGATATTAAATAGCATACTAACTTCATAAAGATGTAATCAAGTTATAAATAGTATCCATGGAGAAGAGTACTGAATCAACTATCTTGTCATTCATTGGTTTCTTTGTATTAGAAACCAATCAACTGGAATTTCGCTGACTCAGATAATAACCTTCTTCATAGATCCTGAATAACATCATACTTAGGTTTTTCAAGTGGTTGTGGTTCTTCTCTTTTCTTCCCTGCGGGATCAGCTTCGGCATCTTCTTTCGTTAATAATTCAATTTCTGTATCAACTTTACCCTACACAAATAAGGTTATCAAAAATAATTTTCCGATTATTAATAAGTAAGTAGACCGCATAATAGGGGAGGGCGGCACTTTCCAAATTAAGTTGACCTCTTTCGTTAATACCCTGGCACATATTTTATTGAACGCGTTTGGGTGGAAGGCTAAGATAACCATGGCACCTCATCGAGAATTGAAAAAGGGATTATCCGATGACGTTGGAACGTATTAACTACTTAAAGTAAAGTATACAGTTTGGGATATATCTATATGTTGTTATTGGGTGGTCGTAGACGCGCGCACTAAAAGTTGACCAAATCTGAACATACAAAATTCCCAAAAGGCTGTCGTAGCAACCAAATATATTACGTAATATGCCTAAACAGTGCATGCACAGTCGCTGGTCGCTACGACCAAAAACGTTGCAATGGAGATGTCAAGTGACTCACCACGTAGACTAAGGATCGTAGTAGCTTGAAGTTTAACTGAGAAAGGAGTTATGTGAACGAGTTTGTAAGTGATTGGTTACTTGAATGTTGCTTCCCACCAGGGGGAAAATGTGCCTCGAAAACCAAAAAAAGACATTCCATTAGTAGAAGATTTTCGGTGCGTTCAGTCAACAAACTTGCGATATCGTCTTAGCTTAGTCTTATCTGTTCTAAGAACTAGGAGATGATCTGAAGCTAGAAATACCAATCGGACATCACCTGCAGAGGTATGTTTTTGTTTCCCTTCACAGATGATGTATGGCAGTCATTTTATTCACTACTTACTGCCAGTATAGGATCAGGATCGTCATCATCTTCCGGATTTACTTGAAATGGCCACCATCCACGACATTTCTTGATTTTAAATATAGATGCTGTCGGTTTACCCGGTTCCAACATGTCCAAATTACATCCTTTTGCTGTCTTTGCGGGGGATGGGAGTTTTGTTAAAGCGAAAATAGCATCGCCTAATAAAAATACAAATTCTTATTGATTGAGCTCTCTATGAAGACACACTGGGTTTACAGAAACACACACAATACCAATACGAAATACGAGTTAATAATCACTGTAGAGGAGGGATTTTTAAGCATAGCTTCAGACTTTGTGACCTGGAGCTATGTGGAAGAATCTCCCCTCACAGAGATTTTGATCAATTTGTATAGGTTACAATCTACATCAATGGTCGAAATAAGAGTAAAAAATCACTGTGAATCACTGTGAATGAAGAAGGGATATTTGCGCAAAAATTCCTCCTTCGCAGTGATTATTTACTCCTATTTCGACCACTGCCTATCAAAAGCAACTTTTTGGTAAACTTAAAATCGACAAAAACAATACTGCACAAAAGGCAATGATCTTGCAATGTAAACCAATCTATTGTAACGGCGAATTTACACTAGGCGAATTCGTTCGCATAAATTCTAAATGAATACATTGGTTGAAAATGCAACTTAAGTTATTCATAATTACGTTTGAAGAAAAATGCAATTTGTTAACAGAAATTCTGCTCTAAGGTGGTTCAGAATATAGCCTTTATCTCAACTTCTTCAGTCACCTGTCAGGTTGCTTTCAACCAATTATAATGGCTTCATTTAAAATACGCGCGAACGAATTCGCCTAGTGAAGGTCCGCCTTAAGATCGATGGCTCAGTACTCTTCTTGATAAATTTTATATTTGAGATACTTACCAATAAAATCATCTGATGAGAATAGATCAGCATCCCATACTTGCAAGTAGAGTAATGGTTTGTGTTTTTCTTCTGTCAAGTCAACAGAGAATATGCTCGCTTTTTTGAAAGTAACAACTTTCTCTTCAGCTTTGTGAAATTTAAAAGGGAACACAAATCGCCAGTTAAACATTCCAGAACCATCATAGGATCTATTAATGATATGATAATGTTTTGTCAGTTAGCTTGCAATGGAAGAAGAAACCAATCAACTGCAAAATCATCGACTCAGTACTCTTCTCCGCAGATTTTTTGGTAGATTCAAAGAAACTTAATTTGACTAAATTCAACAATTCAAAAACTGCAGGAGGGTGATTTTTGCAATGGATTGGTTTCTTAGCGACGAATTTTGAGACAGTCCCTTGGATAAATCAGATAATCCAGTGAGTAAGAACTTGTTCAAAGTCCGCAATAAAGATGACAGATTAACGTTAAAAATATGTTCTAGCGTCTTTACTGCGGACTTTGAACAAGTTTTTTGTCCACTGGGAAGATGGTGAATATGGAATTGATATTTTAATATATTCTGTTTTTAATTGAAACATACCTATAATGTACATCAGTCTCTTGAATGTCTTCTCTGTTACCTTCTATCCACCCTTTAATAAATTGATCACTGCTTGCTTCCCCCGTGATAATATTCGTTTCATCTGGTAAAATATCTTCAGTATTCCATATAATTACTCTTAACTCATACTCTGTTGGTTTACGAACTTCAATATTAACAGGGGGTCCAGGCATTGTTAAATCCATTGGAAACATATCAATCCACATTTGTACCTTGCCCTGCAATCAATAACGTAACAGATGAAAACATTTCTGACTGAGCTCTTTCAACTCTGGGTTATACCATTGCAAGTATCAAAATAACTGTCAGACATCACCTGTGGAGAAGTGTTTTTGAGTAGTTCTCAGCTTTACACTCTAACAGTGCTAAAAAACACTCCTCCACAGATGACGATGACAGTTATGTTGAGGTATATTTAAACGATGTATACTCAAAATGAAATACAAATAAGAATACTGACATAAACAGTTTTGGCTCATTTTTATTTGGATGTTTGCTTGACAGAATTTCTACAATGCAAATTAACTTCCACGCATTAACCGCATTGTAGTGAGAGCATTGTTTAATTTCCACGACAGACTAAAAATAAAAACACTTACCATATCAATACCAGGTTTCTCTGGGTTCCATAAAGACCTTGTTTCTACATACTCTGGTACAAGAGCAAAACCTTTCGGTGAAAGGTCTTGAAAATTATGAAGAGCTTCCAAAGCAGCAGGTTCATCTGATGCTTTTTCTTTACCTAAGAGCAAAAAAATGATTACATATGTTCATTCATGCCGAATCAGCAGATTATCGGGGATCAAAATAATTGATCGGTATATTTCGAACAGATAAAAACTAGTTAGGAGTAAGTTCAAATGAATATAACTGCCGGACGCCACCTGTGGATGAGTGTTATTTTGTGTCAAAATACACTTCTCCACAGATGCAATCTAGTTGTAATATTAGGCTTGCAGCTATTCTACATTATTAGTAGTAGTGGAAGTCAACCTTAAAGAAGCGTAAATAATATTTGCGGGAAAGATTAGGCGAAAGATTCAAAAGTAGGCATTCCAATGGTAGAAATTGACGTCACAATACTGTGACATTAACTTCTACCAGCTTTCGCAACAAATTCTTCGCCGGACATCAACCATTAATGACTGAATAAACTGTAATCATTCCATATACCGTAAAAGTCCTAAATTAAGCCCTGGGCTTATACAAGTCGTACGACATTTTTGGTAGGCTTCTTTTCTCTTCTTCCCTCTTAGATGTAGCTCTCCTTAGAAATATTATTCTGCGTTTATTATGAAATATTATAAAAAACTTGGTTTTATGAAATGTCAGCAGAGGGAATAATATAAATTCGCGAAATTAAATGTTTATGAAAAATCCCTTGATTGTACAATTCACAAATATAAATATTCGCAAAATTATTTTTTCTTCTTCTTTTTTTACTTTCAGAATGGTAAGTGAGTGTATAAAAGAGTAAGTGTATGGGTAAGTAAAAACAATGTCACTGTTTACAAGATACTTATACTCAATTCGTTCGTCCGTGAGATCTATTATGCTATTGTTTGTTGTTGTTTTTTTGTCGAGCACTTGCGGTTTTATAAATAATTACAGCTCTGATAGCTTACACTGGTGGAAAGAAATATCATAAACAAAGTTTTAAAAAGTGATTTATATTTGTTTGTTTTAAATCTTTTCTCATTCCACTTCCTTAATTCGCGAAATTTAATGTACGTGAAAAAATAGGTTTCCTGATTCATGAAATTATATGTTCCCGAAAAATGCATTTCAGAAAATTTCTTAATGCCTTGCAGAGTGATTTATTAAAAAAAGTGTCAACTATATTATCTGCGAGAGAGAGTCCTGAGTAAAATCAATCAATTACAAACTTGTTGACAAAAATCACTTCTACACGGATACGAATCAACTTACCTTTTTCATCAGTAACAAATCCATTAGCCGTCCATTGTTTACCACCTACACTAACTGTACCCTCATTGAAATAAGGTCCATCTAAAGCATGTTCTTTGCAAAGCTTTGTAAGAATCGATGCAGGTCTTTGTGGATCTCTCCATTTTGCATAACCATGACTGAAAGAAAGAATATTTGGAACAATAACGCCATGAAGGTTATAAAATTCCACAATCAAAAACAAAGCTACAAGTAGGTGGAAAAAGAAGATATTCCAAACTAGCTGAAAAAAGACATTCCATCGTTAAAACTTTTAATTATTCTAGTAGAAATCATCCAAGTATTCGCAAACCAATAATACTTGAACTAGAAGCTTTCAACTGATTGGTCTTTGGGTTGTATTCGCGCATGATGCATGCCGGTAAGAGTAACATGATTCCTATTTCTAGGGGAAGTTGTATTGGCAAAGTTATAGCACGGCTACATCGTTATGGTGAGGAAATGATTATTCTACGACAACACATAATGCGCAAAAGGATCCATATGCAAAATTTTGCTAAATGAATAATGCTGCAACACAATAACTTAGCGGTTCAAGGCAAATACATTTCCTTTTTATAGCAAAAATAATTTTAAAAAAAATAATTTAGATTCGATGTGATCTATAAATCTCATAGCAAAAAATCATTATCGATAGAGAGAGTGAGAGAAAGAAAATGGTTTAATTTTCTTCAGTAGCCTAGAATGTCTCGTTTGTGAACGAAAAATCATAAACTTACGTGACATAATTATTTTGGATGCCACAAGATGGACGATGTTTGCTATAATAACGATTTTCAATATCTATTTCAGTTTCTCCAATTAAGTCATCTCCACTTAACATATCCCAATCATATACTTGCACTCGAACCATGCTGTCAAATGGAATGATCGCTTCAAATTCAAAACACCTTAAAATATGAAATTTATTATAAATAATAATCCAATCAGTTTTGGACCATCGACAATTCAACTTATTTGTACCAATTTTCGTGCGTACTAATGTAACAAAAAGGTTACTTATTGCACAACATTTAGTATGTGTGAACAGGTAGTTTCAAAACCTAATCCTTGTCTTGTATTTGGCACTCTAAGTGAGGGTTTTACCATTCTAAACGAGTGCAATTATTTTTCCCAAGTAGCCATGCGCAAATATTAATACACACAAAATATTCGCATATTACAAGTGCACGAAAATTAATATGCACAAAAATATTTTTTTAAAAATTAATACGCACAAAATTCAATACAAATAAGATATATGCTTATTCAGGTATCTTTTAACCCTATTCAGGCCGGGCGGGGGGGGGGGGGGGGGG
>JAULBZ010006849.1:0-12015 GCA_032360805.1 Neoturris breviconis | reverse complement strand
TTTTTAGAGAATTTTCAGCAGTATACCTATATCCATGCTTTTCATACCATTTTCTAAAAATTTTGCTCTAGATATATCTATCATTGAAAAAAAGATAGATTTTTATATTGGTATGTTTAAAAAATGAATAAGAAAGAAAATCTTCATTTGAACGTATACAATATCGTTAAAGTTCGCAGTAAAGACGCTAGAACAATGTTGAAATATCGTTACTGCAGTTTATCAAGCAAGTCTTTGACGGATTATTGATAAAAATGTTTGTTTCCAGGAAACAACCTCGTTCCCAGGGCTTCTTCTCTCTTGACGTTTAACGTTAAACGTCAAGAGAGAAGATGCCCTGGGAACGGGGTTGTCCAGGAAAATCATTCTAATTTAATAGACTGCTCTTTAACTCTATTTTATCCGCAGGGTCTTTTGAGTAGCATATTTTAACTTCTAAACTACTTTGAATTTCTTAATACAAATTGGTACAGATAATGTTCTTATCAAACCGAATTCAAAAATGTTTAAAAATTGTATGACAATAGGTCATTGTCTTTCTATTGTCTTGAGAACAAAAGAATTCCTCGAAAACAATAGAAAATTCTATTTTCAGGTGTTTGATGTGTTATTTCGCCCAAAATTAGCGAAAACGATGCTAATGAATTGAGTATTATGGCAGAAATTTCAGTCGTTTTAACGCACCTTAAAAAAAGTTATTAATAAAAAACCGCAGGTAGGACATTCCCTCCCCCCCAAATAAAACAGGGTTAAAACATTATTAGCTGGGCCAATCATTTGTTACAACCAAGAATTCTTGTTATCAACCATAACTTAGATGCTTGAAGTGATTTCAAACTCGTTCGGTTTGTTAAACCCGTTCAAAGTTTTTGTCCACTGGGAAAATTATATTGAGTGGTATAATTTTTGAATGAAATGTACGTGAAGCGTACCAATATAAAAAACCCTCATCATTTGGGTGAATAATTTAGTTCACCGATTACAGGTGGTGGGGAGGGGTATATGATTTTCATTGCATTACCTGCTAACCAAAACAGTACTTTGTACTGTTTTGATCGAAAGTTATGTCCGAAACTTTCGCGTTATTCACGGATTTTAGGCAAATTCGCAAAAGTTTCTTATTTGGTCCAAACGTGAAGGTTTGTTTCTGCAAAGTTCTTAAATTTCCCAACCGTAAAATTTTCTAAAGTAGTAACTGAAGAAGTAAGGGTTGCACAGAGTTAGACGACATAGACAACATTTTAAGACAGACAACGTTGTTGTTGTATTTTTTAATTGTTGTTGCAAAAGGTAACTATTTTTTTATTTTTTTCTTCCGCAAAAGTTTATGGCCGGGAATCTTTTTAAAATAAACCGCGAAAGTTTCTTCCCAGGAAACACAAAAATATCGTGTTTTTTTCCTCCAGCGAAAGTTTCTGACATTAAAGTGCGCAATTCATACAATCAGTGGTTGAAATAAGAGCAAATGATCAAACTACGCCCAAACGAAAATAACCTCATTTATTTTGCATGATATCAGAAATCAAAAGACTACAAAAGAAAGCACACTGTATTGTGGTAGAGTTATCTTAGTTATTTAATTCGTCGAATATTCTTAAAATAAAAAGCTAAATTCAACTTTACAACATTATAATATGCACTATAAATATTAATTATACTAAACGATGAGAATTTTGTCTTAGGTCTTATTTCTGTTTTTAGGCGGGGCGGGTAGTCGTTGAAAACTAATTGACTTGTGATGATTTACCCGCCAAATCTTGTTTAAAAAACTCAAACGCCCTGTCACGTGCTTATTTTTATTTATTTATTTTCTAAGGCCTGATTAAGATTTAAAATAATTAGAAGGTGACTAGTAACCTATTATAAATATTATTCTAATCTTGGACTTTCAATAACGGACATTTTACACATTTCGACCAACAATACACGCCACAAGTAGAACAAAATTGTGGAAAACGACCACTAGAAGTCCCTAGAGATTTATCTCAGAGATTGATCGAGTAGTAGACTTGAAACATAGGATCTTAGAACTTTTCGCAAACTCGACGAATTCTCTGTTGTTCCTAGCAACTTAGTAGCCAGACTTTTGGAACAAATTCGGATTTTCGTGCCATTCGTCTTGCTAATCAAAATTATAGACTTTTTCTCTAAGTTGGAATTTTTTAATTTTTGCCAAAAATTCACTTTGTCCACGGTATCTTTGGCCAAGATATTTGCAAAAAACAAAAGATGGAGGGTTAATTATTTTTTACCTAGGGTTGCTTTCTTATATTAAAATCGACGTTTTATACATGGATAGATCGCCCAGCTTGTGTACTTAAAGATTCCATCAAATCTATGGAAATATTTTTTGCGATTCCGGTGCTATTTCAATAAACTCCAAAATGTATTCAATCGTTGGGATTCTTGAGGTACTACTTCCGCTCACGGATGATTTAAGTTTTGTTTTAGAGATTGATATCAAGTGAGAGATATAATTAAATAACTGAATGCAAATGAGATATAATTGAATAACAAATAATCTATTGTTGTTTATGGGAAAAAAAAGAACAAAAGCTGTTTTAAATTAAGACGATGAATATAAATATGTAGTTATGTATTCCCTTTCTGATCACGCTGTGCCGATAGTTTCATCACGATTTTCTTTCACGTCGATATAGATCGAATCTATAGTTTATTTCAAAAACTACTTCCATAATGATTAAACTGTGTAAAGACCACTCGCTGTTACTTTGTTTACTCGACAAAATTCTATTCGTTAAATTGTCTCTATCCATGATATGATTACTATTTGTACTACTATTTATCTATCCACTAATGGAGGTGAAATTCCAAATATATATTGAATAATAAACTATATTATTTACCCTCTTGAGTCTTCTCGACCCAGTGGGCAAAAAAACCTGTTCAAAGTCCGCAGTAAAGACGCTAGAACAACGTCAAACAACGTATTTCTAGCGTCTTTACTGCGGATTTTGAACAAGTCTTTGCCCGCTGGGAGGGTGTTAAGATGCTAAGTAAATTTACTTTGGATATTTGTGTGGGGAATAAAGTGGGTGTGCACATTCTCGCCCCCAGCGCTTTTTGAACTTTTATTTTTATTTATCTCGAAACTTTAGCAAAAGACGTTGGGGATGAAATTGGGATCTGCATTGTGCGAAAGGCTGCTAAATACATTTCTGATTAACACATAGCATTGTAAATAATTTATTCAAGTGCTTTTCTCGATATTAAAATAGTTGAAATCAAACTTGCCAACATTTCTCGGATTCTCAGTATCTTTAGCACTTTTTCACCTTGGCGCCTTTTCAACACCAGTCAACCTTGGTGATCCCAATCAAATTTATAAAAATTTGAGGCAAGGTGAAATTCGTGCAAAAATTTGGAATTTATCAACTTAGACAAAAGCGTTAAATTATGATTAGCAAGACGAACGACAAGAAAATTCTATTTTTTTCCAAGGGTCAGGATACTACCCGATAAATCTACGAGATCTCAGTGGGCAAAACCTTGTTCAAAGTCCGCAGTAAAGACGCTAAAACAACGTCGTTCAATGTTGTTTGCATCCTAAAATTATGAAATATATTATTAATAATATTATTACACCCAAAAATTATGAAATAGTAAAAAAAGATGACTATCAAATATATTTTAAGTGCGGGTGACCATCCTAAAAGTTTCCAGTAGGTAAAAACTTGTTCAAAGTCCGCAGTAAAGATACTAGAACAACGTCGTTCAACGTTGTGCTAGCGTCCTTACTGCTGACTTTGAACCGGTTTTTGCCCATAGGTTTATGAAGTTAAATATTTAGTTTTGCTAATTTGCTATTTCTTCTTTATAATTATCATCACTAGCCTATAACTGAGGTTTCTCGTTCTTTAATGGGAAAATGCAGATGTGTATGTAAGGTCCTATTGAAGCAATACTTCTTTGGTGCATTGGATTACAGGCTTATATTTATTGAGTTTTTCCAGTTAAGTGTTAGCTAGTAATTCTAATTCTTCGTGAGATGTCATAAAAATATTCGGATAATTCACCTGCCATCCTCGATTCCTATTTGCAAATAGCAACCTCGATCCCAGTAAAGCATATGTTTTGGGATCTAAATTGGAGAAATATTACTATTTTGCAGAACATCTTGTTTTTTCTTTGTTTTGCTGATACGAGAAAAAAAAATTTATAGATTTTTGTTTCACGTGGAAAATGTTTTAAAGGAAGTTAAATGGTAGGTAAATACCGATTCATCTCGCAACCTGTTACATCAGAAAAGGAATTTCGACCAAATTTCACCAATTTTCTTTCTACGAATGTCTTCTTCTCTGCTATAAAAATTAATGTTCAAGTATCAAAGGAGGAGATTCCACATCATTTGACACGAGACGTCTAATCAACATCAAAAAGACTACATTTTGGCATCCTGACGTAAAAACGACCTCTTTTTGACGTTGATTAGGCGTCTCGTGCCGGAATTGGAAGCTTTTGAATATCTTTGAAGTACCTTCCCTGGAGGTACATGACGTCGTATCAACGTCGAAATGATTTCCTTGGTTCGACGTCGTATACACACTAGGTTTTGAACATTCACCATTTCTGTGATCTTGGACCAGGATTGGGAAAACCTTCGTGGTAAGCTGGTATTAGTAGTTAGTAGCCTGGGGTATTCTTGAACGTTGTAAGTCTTTATAGTTTTGTAAGTGTGGATCCCCCCGCCTTCGTCATTTTTACTTAGAATATGCTAGCTACAAACATAAAACTGTGCACAATGGTAAATCATTACAAAAGAACACCTTGTTTAGTCCAATTAATTTTTTGCTGATGTCATTAGTTTTGTGACGTCAACAATAACACATGCTGGTATGAATTTTTATCGATTTCTTTATTTATTGATTTTTTTTGGTTTAAAATGTTTAAATATTTAACTCGTGTTCTAGAAAAGATTTTTGTAAAGTCTGTTTTTAGATTTTGTTAGCTAATTGTGTATAACATACTTTCTGGGTTTTTTTACAACAATATTTTTCGGTATGGATGTTGTTTTTTTTAAAAAAAAATGAAAAAAAATGAATTACCACCTCAGTACAACTTGGTTACCATGTCAACGCGGATGCAAATGAACAAAACAATTCTTTTTTCCAAAAAAGAAGTAAGTAGATCATCCAGATCATTTCGTGAAGTATATATATGATGTAGAGTACCGGACAAATAGGGATAATAACTATATTTGACTAAGATCAACAAAAATAGGTTCAAAGAACATGTTTCTAACGTTATTTTGCTGATTTTGAGCAGGTTTTTGCCAGCTGGGGAGGATACAGAAAGGGTATAATCTCAAGTTAAATGGACTAAGAAACCAACACATTGCAAAATCGTTGACTCAACCCAGTGGGCAAAAACTTGTTCAAAGTCCGCAGTAAAGACGCTAGAACAACACTTTCAATTTTACTGCAGACTTTCAACAACTTTTTCCTCACTGGGAATACTCTTTTCTGCAGACATTATATTTGAGATGGTCTCTGTGTAAGCTTTCTGTAACGGTGCAAACATTTCATAACATGTGTCACTAACATTCCCATAACATTTGAACCACACATGAAAATAAGAAACCAATATTTGCAACCTCGTTCCCAGGGCTTCTTCTCTCTTGACGTTAAACGTCAAGAGAGAAGAAGTCCTGGGAACGAGGTTGCAAATATTGGTTTTTCCCTGGGAACGAAGTTGCAATATTTGTCCATATGTTTTTAAAGAAGGTTTAATCAAAGTGTAGTTTTTCATTGAAATAAACCTCGTGTTTCTGTCTACCTAAGGAATAATAAGGCTATCGAATATGACCTCTATATATTGACTGCATATTGCCATATATGGACTGTATATTGCCATGTATGAACTGTGTATTTCCATATATGGACTGTGTAGTGCTATGTATGGACTGTGTATTGCCATATACAGAAGTTACCAGGACCGTATTTGGTAGGCTCAGCTTCAGCATTTTTTTCAGATTTTTTTGTTAGCATTCATTCATTCATTAATTCATTCATTCATTCATGCTAAAAGCAAATCTTGAAATTATCAATAATTGAGAGTCAACGTGTACAGAACGAGCTAAGTGAGTCATTTTTTTCTTTTAAATTTCGTACTGAATTTTATTGAATCGTGCGTAGAGGATGAAGTAAAAAGAGGATAGTGGTTTGTAACTTATAAAATGATTTTCATTTTATAATCTTCCATGGTTAGAACAAATTACAACTTCGTTACCAGCTTCTAATTGTTAAACAACGATTCAACGATTGGTGTACAGGGCGAAGTCATTGAAGTCATTATCCTTTTTACATATAGCTATTGCAGATGAAATACATGTAGATTCATGTTTGATGTTACGGTTTTGATATGTTACCAGCAAAAGTTGGAGTTGGTAAGTTTTGTTTGATTATATTTTTAAGTATATACCCAGCTGACAAACCGATTTAAAGTCAGCAAAATAACGTTAGAACAAAGTTCTTTAAACGTTGTTCTAACGTTATTTTTCTGACTTTTTGAACAGGTTTTTGCCGGCTGGATAATTTCTTCTTCCTAACAAAGTTCAAATTAGAAAACTACATACATGGGCAAAAAATTATGAGACATTGTACAAAGATTGACGAATTCTCGACGCCACAAGTGACTGAGCATCTTAGATCTTTTTGCAAACCTGGCAAATTCTGTTGTTCCTAACAGTCTAGTACCCAGGCCGAAAAATTCGAAATTTATGAATGCGAACAAATGCGAATTTATCACAATTTTCCCAAAGAACTATGAAATAAATATAAAATCATGATTAAAATCAATTCAATATCTCGATCGAGTTCCCTGTTTCACCCTAGAGTAAATCAAATGCAAGATCGTTTAGGGTGAAACTCATTTAGGGGTCCATGAAGATAGTCATACGCAATTAACAAAAATAGCATGGTGCCAATAAACAATTAGGGAAATATTTTTATAACCATGTCTCTCTGGAGAAATCATCTACAACCTTGGACAAAATTGCTGAGAAAATGTCCCGTAACCATTGTTATGGCGGAGCATAAACGTTTGTGCATAAATTTATAAAATGTCTAGAAATTTCTTAAAGTATTTTATCCAAGGTTGCACGTATTCGACCGGACCATGTCTAGAAATAGAGATGTGATCTGAAAGAAATTAAAAGTAAAAGGGAAAATAATCCCTGAAGCTATGCAAAAATGTTCCTCTTCTCCACAGTGATTATTTATTTGTGTGAGATTTGAAAACATTTTGTGAATGTATACCATGTGTAACCGTTAAAGCAAATTTTTCTCAACAAGTTGTGACGTCATAATATACGTAATTAATGCGAAAGAAAGTAGTAATACTATTACAGAAGTGGCAAAGTAACCGTTTGGATACCATTCACTCCAAATAGGTTCTGTACAGGAATCACATTAAAGCTTAAAATTTACTTCATACGCCTTTATCTAGATATTCTTTTTTCATACTTTGTTATCATTATATGCTTCAATTTTTCCATCATTTTTCTTTTTCTTTTCTTTTTTTTGAATCAAATTTGAGTTTTATAATCACAGTACAAAGTTGGTTGTATATATGCCCAGGCAAATGTTGTAATAGTTTTGTGCGGTTTACAGATTTCTCACCAGCTATGGTGATAAGAATCACGTGCAGAGGAGGGATTTTTGGGTGAATATAAAGCCTGATGTTATGCTCAAATATCCCTCCTTCACAGTGATTATTTATTCTTACTTCGACCAGTTAAATTACTTCAAAGAAATCTAAAGAAATCTAAACGACCAGCATGGGATTGTCGTGACTTGATGAGATATAAAAGGTTAAATCTTCTTAAATGAAAATTCGAGAAAAGAAATTAAAACTAAGATACGTGCATAGCTCTATGAAAAATTTATATAAGCTTCCATCAAGATACGATCACGGCATCGCAACATTCTCCTCCACAGAGCCTCAGAGGGTGCAACAGGTGGCAAACCGAAACGGAACCGAGGAACGAGCGAGACCTGTCGCCATCACATGGACTCAAATATTAATCCGATTTGTCTGTTTTCCCGCACCAATTCTACTGTTTTATTGTTTTTGACCGTATCATATAATGGCGACTTAAACCTATTCAGCCTTGGAGGGGTATGATATCTCTGGAAGGGGCGGATCTTTTGAGCTAAAATTTTCTGAATTTTCATAAAACTTTGTTGATAATACGAATTTCTACTGAGGAGGAGTAGACACGGCGAAAAAACCCCGGATTTTGACGTTTTGCGCTAAAATTTAAACAACAGCCTTCCTACTTAGGCTAACATGTGCCAAGTTTCAGGTTTCTAGCATATTTTTATAGAAATTAAGGAGGAGGGGGAGGTCACCCCAGGTATACAAGGTATTAAAATACCCTAGGCTGAATAGGGTTAATGGATAACTTGCCAAAGCTGGATGATTACCATCCTTATTTTGCGTCCTCACGTGCAATCCTTTATATCTAAAGAGATATTATTTTGTTTCAGACTTTCTATTATTACACGTCAATCATGATTCATATAATTTGTCGTCTTAAAAAGATAAGCGTAGATATTTAGAGATTTGAAACATTGATACAAAGCTGACGTTAAATTTATAAAGACTTTTAACTTGAAGAACTTGACGTTGACTTTGGATCAATGACAGGTATAGTTTTGAATTTAACACCTTTTTCTTATTTATTTTTATTATTTCAAACAATTGTCTAAAAATAAAAGTTTACCTAAAACATTCCATGTTCATAGAGACGGATATTCCTAAACAAGGCACGTTGCTATTTTCACTCTGAAATATTTTACCTTGCATGTTATTGTTTACCTTTATTGAGTCGTTATTTACCCTCATTGAGCCGTTGATTGCTACTCTATTCAGGCAATTCTTTATCCTTTGTTGGCAAGTTTGTTTACCCTTTGGGGTCTTTTTTTACGCTATGCAGGTAGTTGTTTACCCTAGGTTATTCTTTGGTTACCCTTATCGAATTGTTTGGGTCATTGGACTGTGTTTGCTCTCATTGGGTACCCTCTTAGTTTATATTTATTTTCCAGCGGAGGAAAAAAAGGTAAAGAAATAGCCTTTTTTGTGTTTTTGCTTATGACACACCAGAAACCCCAGTAGCAACACGACGTCGGATCAACGTTTTTTCGACGTTGATCCGACGTCGTGTGCCTGCAAGTAATTTTTTATAACTTATATTACCGAAACAAATGAGGTTGAGAAAAGGATGTCACCAAGGAAAGACGATTTGTCTGTTTCGAATTCTTTACCATCATTGTTTATAGAATCGCGAGGAGTATTTACTCCCTAAGACTAGCAGACCGTCGTTATAAAAATTTCGCTTAAAAATAGTGACCCGCTTATGATTAAATTTATACTTAAAATTGGAGAAGAGATGGTTCTCTCTCTTCTTGTTTCATTACGCCACTCCGATTTCCCGATTAACCCCGATATCTTTCTCGCTTTTTTAGATTTAGTCTACTAACGACTATAAACTAGTCTACTCCCAACTCTCAACGTCTCATTATTATTTTTGTTTCGTACGCAGAGAAAGAAAAGGCGATCAGGAAACGAATTTTCTTAAGGATGGCGAAACAGGGATTACACCTAACCAACCTTCGTTTCGTTCTCTTGAAGTGGAATGACATGTTACAACCACAATAAGATAAAGTTTCCCTCTTTGAGTTTTTATATTTCCAAAAATATATTGCTTACAACAACCTTGTACCCAGGACTTTATGACAAAGCCAAAATTCCCTGGATACAAAGTTGCACACATTATCATGTCTACTGAGCGGATAAATTAGAATATAATGCCAATTAACAGAAATCCGTCCGTGGCCACGAGATTATAAACTTTTAAATTTGCGTGGATAGAATAAACTAATAACTGGAGAGAGAGAATAAAAACATTAGAGCATAACATTTTTTTTGAAAGTGTATTGAGTCCACACAGATGGTGAAATACAATGTTTCTCGCAAAGAAATACAAAAACAGACATTGATAACACATGCTCGTAAAGTATTGAAATATAAGATTACTAAAGTTTATACAAAGAAAGTAGCAAAGAAATTTCGCCGAAACTATTTAATACCAAAGTTTAGATCATTTTGTTCCATGGAAATTAAACGAAAAAGTAACATCGTAAAAGGTAATTTTATTCACACTATAAACCCAAACAAACGACTAAGTTCTATCATTAGGCAAAAAGTATCCTTCCGTAATTATTCCCTACTTCCCACTGTATTCTATTATTTTTTTATCTACCTAATATTGTACGACATACCAAAAATAAGCATATCTCGATTTTATGGTTTTTAAAAATTATAGGAAAAAAGATTAATTCATAGATGCTCTTTGTTTAAGAAAAAAAGATCAATCTTAATTGAAAGGAAATTTACTGAAATTGCTATATGCAAGGAGTTTTAGGGACCACCGTCTCAAAAATAAAATCTACAAAGGAGAGTACTGAGTCAATGATCTTGAGATGGATTGGTTTCTTCGTATACCGAAGAAACCAATCCATTGTAAGTTCATTGACCTAGCACACTTCTGCACAGATTCATTTTTGTTGAATTTTGACAATTTTAGACGATTTAACCATAACAGAAAAAAATGTTTTTGGTGCGAAATTTTGAGATGGTCCCTTATTGAAATTGATATTTAAGTTATAATAATGTTTTAGCCTGTTCCACAAACTCGTAGTCTGGCGGAAAACACTGGCGAAGTAGCACTTATTTTGCCGCGGGGAAAGTCGGCGGAACAGGCTGTAATGTTTCAATAGCGTCAGATCCGATTACGATCGACAGTTATTCCGGGTTTTTCTCAACGAAACGCGATATTTTGTGTTATTATAATGGTTTAGTTACACGAAACCCTTCTGTAGCTACTTTGTAAGACAAACAATGACGAAATCGAGCTTTGCTGTATTATATTTTTATACCATTATTTTGCTTGTTGACAAACGGCAAACATTTATTATAAGAAGAAACAACAAAGCAGTGGGTAAAAACGTGTTCAAAGTACGCGGTAAAGAGACTAAAACAACGTCGTTCGGCGTTGTTCTAGCGTCTTTATTGCTGACTTTGAACAAGTTTTTGCCCACTGGGAAATCATTTAAAATTTCTTTATTCAACTTGAGATATTTTTTCACTTGTTCTAATCATTTTCATGTTAGTCTGATAGTAAACAATAATCGCGACGCAAGATTTTCGAAGAAGAACTGTTTGATAAATCGAGCGTTTTTTATATTGATGGTGGAACGTATTTAATTTTGATTCAAAGTTTCAAATATATTTAACACATTTTTCACAACTTCAATAGGTTTATAATTATTACGATAGAGTAGCAATATATACGTTGAAACTGTACCCAGGCAAAAGGGAGGATTATAGAATATTTAACGAGTTATATATATATATGAACTTGTAACGTCAGTATATGTGTATATGGGAAATTCTTAGTCCCCGAGCAAATAAAGCTATAATAAAAATCAATATATACCTACGTAAATAACATGATTGTTTCGAATCATAATTTAAAAGATGTCATTCTATTTGAAGAAACACAAGATGATTCGCTGTTACAAATGGAAACAGCTGAAAAGAGAAAATCGAAGAAGTATAACAGAAGAAAGTTGAGTACACCCCTGTTTAACACAACAAAGTTTTACACAAGTTTTTCCGAAGATTTAAAAACATATAGAGTTTATGAACATATTGATACAGAAAAAAAAGACATTATGACGTCACAAAGGAGTGATGCTCATCAAAAACGAAGAAAACACTTAGGACGAACAACATCTTTACCTTCCTTTATTGTTGAGAACAAAGGTAAGTTAAGGACCATTTTCAAAATTCGTTCCCAGGAGAAAAATGCTGAATCAACGATCTTGCAAGCTCGTCGACTTAGCGCTCTTCTTCGTAGATTAATTTTTCTCAAATTTATTGATTTTGACTTCTTTAAAGCTGCTAAAATATCTGCTTTTTGAAACGAAT
>JAULBZ010006848.1:0-12017 GCA_032360805.1 Neoturris breviconis | reverse complement strand
CCGAACTGGGCCACCACGTGTAGGGTACGGCACATCATAATCTACCATTTCCATTTGTGTTTCATTCAATTCCCGTTTCCTGTAGGACTTATTTCGGTACTTTTTGGGTTCTAGATGTAGCGTTTCGGTATATCGAGGATAGTTAGTTACCTTAGTAAGCTTCGCTAAGCCGCTTGGCTTATCTAAACTTCGTTTAGGGTATTTTTTTAGCTCAAAACACTAGTTTTTTTTTTGTGTTTTTTTAGCACTATGTGAATTTCGAGCTGTTATGGCCTCTATTCATGTTCAAATATCCTATAACTATTTCTAATGTGTTCTCTAGGTATATATATACCTTGCAGAAAAAAAGTAAAAAAAGGTACCCTCATCGCCTTACTTTTTTTTTTATTTTGTCAAAACTTTTTTTTTTTTTTTTTGTATTTTTTTTTTTAAGTTCGATTTTTTGGATGCTTTGTCCGAATCTCACCCAACATGTTATATATCATTGGATAGATAATTTGTTCACCTTTCATTTGCTTTCTTCTAAAATTATTTACTTTTTGAGATAATCACTAATTTGTAACGGCATGTAAAAATATTTCTCTGAAAATAGGTTAGCTCCGCCCTAAACACCGGTGTCAAATGGACAAAGAAAAGGCAACGATCTCAAGGAAGACAAGGACCGCATGCAACGCCAACGGAAGGAAAGAACCCCAAACCTTTTTTAGCAATGGGTCTACCGACATAGTAATTAATAGTATGAATTAGGTGTTTAGGGCCTCTTATATGGAGCCCAATGTATGAAACATGTATGTTTTGTGTCGCTTAAGCGGCCTGATATCTCGTATAATAGGTATCAAGTGAGTTCACCGATGTTTCATTTAATAGCGGAAATAGTGGACATGACCTTCCGTGATTTACAAAAAAAAAAAAAAGTCAAAATTTAGTCAATTGAGGGATCCCTCATTTAAGTTATCCATATTATTTTAATTTTATTAGATCACTAGATTGAGGGATCCTTCGAACTCGTGTTTTTCCTGACTGTATAAAGAGGTCCTAAATCAAAGTTATTATCATCATCTTCCTTTATCATCTGAAGAATATTGAGGTTTTGTGTAAAGGCGGACCACTTAAGATCAAACTATTTCAAAACTGTGCTAAAGATCTTGAATACTGTAAACAAGGAAATTAACATCTTTTGATTTATTATATGTTGTTTGTTTTGATATTTTTATTCCACATTGTATTATAGAAATATCGATCAACTGTATTGTATCTCTTTGTTAATAAACGTAACTTTTGAATTAACTTTATAACAATGTAATTGAAAGAATAAAAATTTACATTCCGTCCGTGCAATACTATTATAGCATTTTTATTTGTATAATTTAAAACATTTATTTGTCAAGAATATTTCTATAAAAGAAATCGTGTAATGACACGAGTATTATTATAATAATAACAATTAATACAAATATGTCTAACCAAACTCGACAAACTCCCCTTAAAATAGTCCGATATGGCCTACACTAAATTTAAAATAAAAATAGTAGCGCAAGAAGCAGGTGTTTTTGTTTTAGAGCAACTTGAAGTCAATTCCACAAACCAGGGACATTCCTGAACCAAGGAAAAAAGAAATCTCTATTAATCAGCTGATACAGGTGTTCTTATGGGAAAATATCCGTACTGCGTTAGGAAAGTTTTCTCAAAGAATTGAAAAGTCTCCAATTTGATTTTGGGAAGCTTCCTTCTTCAATTTTAAAATAAATATTAATGTGTATAATTTGTATTCACTTTAGGGCCATTTAATTACCATCATGAGTATAAATTTTTTATAACATAATTAATTAATTACAATTCAAATTAGAAATATAATGACAATACACAATTCAACAGAGGAAGATTTGTTAATAAAAGAATATATTGTTTTAATGAATATATATCTAATCTTCTATTTTAGTATACTTTATCCACTATGGAGGAGCGAATTTTGGGCATTGCTCTAGGCTATGATTTGAAATTTCACTACTCTCCTCCACAGTGATTTGATATAATTTTATCAAAACCATTTGTTTTAAAAACACATTATTATTTCATTTTTAAAAAGTAATATTTTTATTTTGTTATTACATTAAACACAGATAGCCTATGTATACCTTATAGCCTACAGCATGCATATATCATAACATTCATAATAGCCAATATGCATGTACAACCTACATACACTATATACACAGAGCATATATTATATCATATTCTCCATTTTATAAGTGTGCATATAATTAAATATCACCATGACAATACAGGAACACTATTGCATTCTAGGGTAATGTAGAGGGTTACTCTTGATGAACTTAAGAAAAGTTACTTGTTGTGATAATTTGAGGCTGTATTGCAACAAAAAGGTGTAAAAGTGTGAATATTAGCCATAATTATGCACAAATTGAGAGAAAAGCTTTTTGTCTGACATGTAAAATAGCTCAACAATAAAATTCTTGGATTTTTAGTTCATCCTTTATCCTGCAGCAAGTTATCGCTTATTTTCATAAAACAGCTTTTTTATTTGACTGATATCAAGTCAGTGTCCGCACTATAACACCATTGCAGTTCTTGTTATTTCACTTTATATTCCCATTTCTTAATTATTCTTGCTTTCCCTTTTTCTATTGTGTTGATGCTGCAGACATTGTGTGTATTGTGAAATAAGAAGCATCTCAGAACAAAATCAAACTTTTCATACTATATATGATTTTGTTTGATTTTGTTTGGCAGACTTCTTTTAAGATCGTACTTTTGATTTTTGTTTTCCTTTACATTTTAGTTCAAGCTCATTCTTCTTATCCGGTGAAAAGAGATGCCATTTGATACAGGTACAATTTTATTACACACTGCTATACTAAAAGACTTAAAATAACTGTCAGTCATCACTGTGTAAGAGAGATTTTTCAGAATATTTTCTAATTTGACATTTTTATAGCAACTTCTGAACCACGAAAGCGATGATGCTGAAACTTACCTAGTTTTAATATAAATCTATTTGATACATACTGATGAAATTTGAACATCATACCTCCAGTAATAAATAAATAATTCAGATAAGTTTAATCATGTGAGTAACTCATGTTTTACAATTTTTCTGATTTTTTTCCGAATTTCAGATTTTCCAATATTTTCACTAAAAACCCGGAAACTATGTGAAAGAACATTCAGAATACCTACCCAAAACTGCAAACAGAATGAAATAAGCTCTTTAATCAAAATTCTAAGAAAGTACAGTTTTTAAAGAAAATGACCCATTTAAAATTAATTGTGATGACGTCATCAGAAAAATGCTGACTTCAGCAAAAAATATTTGGTACCATTTTGTTCCTTTTGTGATATAAGACTATAACTCTACAAAGTTTCATCTCAATCCTATTAGTCGTTCAAAAGTTATAGAGGAGGGAGGGCAGATTCCACCCCCTATTCCCCCCAGCTTTGAGGAGCCCCTAAGAACCCAGCATTTATAGGTTTAAGCCCTACTGGTACAACTTTGACCACATTCAGCTAAAAGAGAAGGGATTGCATGTTTTGTCTATGCATTGTCTGTTATTTGTTTATTTTCATGAATTGTAATACAGAGATGGTAGAAATCATCTTCAACATATTCTATAATTTATATGTTAAAGATTTATTTTCTTCAAATGCTAAAAGCTTAAAGCATATGCTTTGCAAGTACCTTAATGTTTAAAACATATGCTATACAAATACGTTATGCTATGCCATATGGTTTACATACTCTGCTGAACATTTATTTGACTGGCACTTGATTTGATGGTTTTCTTTGAATAGCTTTTAAATTTTTATATTAAATCTTTTTAGGTGGCCCTCCACCTCCATCAAATTATAACTATAATCAGTTACAATTTGATCATCTCAATATTTGTGATAATGAAGAGGATGAATTTGATGATGAATGGATGTGTTCTTCCACTGTGGTTAGAAATAAAGCGGAAGTGGACAAAACGAGAGAGGAAGATTTTGCTGGCAACAACAGTGGTATGGGCATTCAAAGGTATTAATTTTCTTGATCTCAAATTTCTTTGGAAATGCTTTTTTTGGCACAAAGTTTTGGTTATTCTTATCAAAAGTTGAGGGTTTTTATTGTTTGTTTTTGTATTTTGTGTATTTAATTAAAATTTAAAATGTCTATTCAATTCTGATTAAAATCCACCAGAAAGTTAAAAGCTAATGTACATTATGCATTTTAAATGTTGGAATATTATATATACCTGTGAGTTTAGAGGGGTTCTTCGCTTTTTAGGTTTTCTGCACAAGATTGGTTAGAGAAAATTGAAGAAAAGTATTTTGACGAACGTGATGATTTGGTTCGTCAATGTTTACAAGCTGCATTAGAAAATATGAACGAGCCATATTCATTTATATTGCATGTTATACATGTTGGTTTCTTTGATTTATACAGCAAACGAATTCCTATCACATTCTTAGCCTTAGATGAGTTTTCTATATGGCTGGACTTGAAGGTTAGTAAATATGTTTCAAGGTTTGCAAAGTGTGAGCTGTGTGAGCCACATTAACAACAGCAGAGAAAACCCAGCACAGGAGGAGGAACTGGCAGATTATAAATTAAATATAACTTACACTTTAAATGGAATTAAAACCAAAACATCTTTTAATAGAGCTTTTAATTAAGTAAAATAATATATTGAAAATTGAAAGAAAATCAACACTTTTGGGAATGGAGAGAATTATGATAATCAAAATCCCAAAATTTAATTTCTCTCCTTTATCAGAATGTACATAGCAAGTTTTAACATAAATGTCAGACATCACATGTGGAGGGGTGTTTATTAGTATTATTTTCAGCTTTGATACTAAACTATACTCAAAAGGCACCCCTCCGCAGGTGATATGAGACCATTATTTTTTAGTCTTGTGTAGTTAATTCTGTATGTAACTTTATTCTGAGTTAAAATAACTGGCAATCAGCACTCTGGAAGAGTGATTTTTAAGAATTTATTTCAGCTAATTTTGCTAAAAATATTCTTAATAAACTCTCCTCCACAGTGATGAGCATCAGTTATTTTAACTCTGTGTGATTATTATTTCAGAAACAAAATGGTGAAAAGGTTCCTGAACCTGCATTCTGTCATCAATGCCAAGCTCTCGAATATGTTTGTCGAAGTGGATATAATTATCTGGATAAAGTGACAAAATTATTTCAATTAGATTCTGGTGATAGTTCACAGCTGGCCAACTATATTCAACTTGAAAATTTGAAAAGCAAAAAACTTAAAGAAATCGTTACAATCATTTATACTTTAAAACTACAAAAGTTCTTCAAACCTGAAGATATCTTGCTTCCACTTCTTGCAAATGATCAATTACAAACATTGGAAACATATATTGGTGATGATGTAGAACTTCAAACTGACTATGTGAGTTTTTTGAACGAATTATGTGGAATGGAGGAAGAGGAAATACAAGATTTGGTCGGGTATATATATTTGATATATTTTAGTGTTTCATATAAGAACAAATAATCACTGTGGAGGAAGGATTTTTAAGCTTACAAGTCTAAGGCAATGGCTCCAAAGTCACTCCTCTAGAGTGATTATTTTAGTCGGATTTTTTTAGAAAAGACAGGTGAACAGAGTAACCATTGATTTTTCAACTGAACTCTGTTCCTAACATATGGAAAATTAAAATTCCAAGAAGGTCCTCTCGTGATATTGTCTCATTGTCACGTGACCGATGATGTCATGGATTTATGGTCAAGAAAAATGAAAGTCAGAGTTTTCAACTTTTGATGGTATCAATCGGAAGGTATTTAAAACCGAAGAAATAAATCGGTAAATATGTCTAATCAAACTAATAAAAAGTCTTATGATAGCCCACCAAACAAAGTTTGGATGGGCTATTGCAATCACTTTGCGGTGGCAGCAGCCTGCTTTTCTTAATAGATCATGTTCCCGAAGTGCTGTCATTTTGAAATTCAGCGATATTTCAGAAGGGCTTGCCAAAGATTTTACGATTTCGTCCACTCGGTCACGAGTTTTGGACAAAAAGGGTCCAAATTGCATTTTTGGTCCAATGGACAAAAAGGTGTGATACCGTCCTGAAATTGGTTATGACATACATCATTTTTAAATACTTTTCGATTGATACCAACAAAAGTTGAAGAATCTGACTTTTATTTTTTCTTAACCGTAGATTTCATTGCTCATGTGACAATGGGGCAAAATCACGAGAGGGCCATCTTAAAATGTTTTTAATCTTTCATATGTTAAAAACTAGTTTTTTCTAAAAAAAAATATGTTTATAATTATACCCCTATTTTGTTAGAGCTAATTTGATGATGTTTTGAAGAGTGATTATATGAATTTTTTAACCTTTTTGCTGTTTAAAAGATATGTTTTGATCATAATAATTGTATAGTATTTTTTCTTAAAATTGTTAGCGATATGTTGGTTAAAGATCATTCAAAGCTTAAACGTAAAACATTGTCTAAGATTGCAGAAAAAGCTGTAAAAAGATACAATTTAAATCCTGGTAAATATATTCTTTCATCAGTTTGGTAGAAGAAATGCATGAATCAACAACCCTCTCCACCACATCAATTATTTACTCCTACATCGACCACTGAATATACATTATAAAAATATAAAAATATTCCAGTGGACAATAACCTGTTCAAAGTCAGCAGTAAAGATACTAGAACAACATTGAAAACGTTGTTCTGGCATCGTTACTGCAGACTTCGAACAGGTTTTTTCTCATTGGGACAGGTTTATCTAGCTACTGCAAAAACTCTTCTTCAGACTCATTCCATTCTTATGATCCGAGCAAACTCAACTTAGTGAGGTAAGTAATTCTTAAAGATATGTGGCTTTAAAGATCTTGTGTGAGAGCCATAATGTTATTTTGATAGCACAAAATATTTCTCTTGTAGATGATTTTCGTAAAATATTTGAAGACAAGAATCTGAACAGTTTGTTTTACTTGGTCAGAAACAGATTAAAAGAGGTACCATCAAGTCATGATATAAATGTCGAATATCACTTATGGTAAAACACTTCACCATAGGTGATAGCAGTTATGATATATTATACTTACAGCAGTTTTCTTCTCAACTACATTTCTCAGAACTGGTGCTAAACATTCTTTTCTGAAACATTCCAAAAAGTGTGCATTTCATTCTACTCTTGAATAAATAGAAAATCAACAGAAGGATGGATAGGAACATATTATTCTCATGCACATCCCGTTCTGTCATAGTGTGGGGGACATGGTTGACTTAACTTTCCATCCTTATATGGTCAGTCAAATCAGTGCCAACATGCTGGAATAAGAGATTAACTTATTTTGGAGAGGAATGGAGCTCTCGCCTATCCTATTAGTAGAAACCGACGAAAGAGGAGCCTTTAGTATGCCTCCAACTGCGGTTGACTGACTTACTTAACTTTTTATCCAAGAAATGTAAATTATTGACATATTTTATTTACTGTAAGCTTTTACATTTCATCTAACTTGATGTACGTTTTTTATCAGGAACGAATTGGAGGTTCACAGAGTTCCATTGCTAAATGGGATAATCTTATTCAGGTAAGTAAGTGTGTCAAATATTTTTACATATCTTTATATGATACATAGTTATAAAAAGTGGTAATCCTATCAAAATCCAATTTTTCTCCATAGTGGTTGAAATAAGAGTAAATAATCATTGTGTAAGAGGGATTTTTGAACTATGCTCAAAAATCACTCATCCACAGGGATTATTTGCTCTCATTTCAACCACTACTAACATCGTATAATAAATAAGTGTTGGTTGCATATACATGAGATTACTTATGGTGTTGATATTTCATATTAGACAGCTGTGGCTGGTAAACAATGGTTACAAATACACTTGATTCAAAAGTTTTGTGAACTAAATGAATTGCATCATGCTGTCACTTGGTCCATTCTTTTAAAGATCCATCCAAAACAACTATCTAGATCTGTTGCTGATACCCTACAAGAATATGCTATGTATACTTTTTACTGTAGTTTATCTCTACATCCATCCCAGTGAGCAAAAACTTGTTCAACATCATCAGTAAAGACACTAGGACAACGTCTTTGGCATTGTTCTAGCGTCTTTACTGCAGACTTTAAACAGGTCTTATGTTTGCATAGGTTACTATAACTATGATGCTAAAAGCAGATCTCTACATCTCAGACTAGTAAAATGAAAAAGCATTAATGTGTATGATAGGTTAATTTTTCATGATATTTTACATAGTGAACAATATTGCAGTAGAATCCAACCAATCAATTACCATCTCTTCACACATAACACTTTCCTCTTTGTTTTCTCACAGGGGCCTTAAATTTATGGTACCTATTATCTTTGTTAAAAGATGTCAGCTAAAATTAATTTTTTTTGTTATATAGAGGATATGAAATGGAGATTCCCTATGAAGAAGTATCTGAAGACAGTAACGTTACATCCCAACAAAATGATAATACACAGTCACCAAGTGTAGTGAGCAAGGATGATGAGGATTGGGAAGATGAGATTGGATCTGAACCACCTCGAGCAGCATTTTCATATGTTGCTGGTTTCGTTGAAGATGCTTCTGAACTAGAAGATCAGTACTATAGTCTTACTGTACCAGTAGATCATATACATATGGTAGATACTCTGGAACAGCTACAACAAGTCATGAAAATTATATTTATAGTAAGTTTAATTAGTAAAAGATAATTGTTCTGATTCACTGATTGTTTTACAACGGCTTTTTAGATCAGCTGCAACATACCAAATTAGTAGGTTTTTGTGCAGCATAATGTTGATACCATTTCTAATTGTAGACATTTTCTGATGCGAAAAATCTCTACTGATTCAAGAGTTGGGTTTTGAAGCAGGGTCATTGTCAATGTTTATCTAATCAAGATATGTTAGTACTGATTGAGTGTGAGAGAGATGGTTTGACAAACATTTTAATATGAAAATAAGGGTACTTGCAAATTGATTTGTCGTTTTGGGACCAAGAAACCATAAAAAGCTCATTGGCTATATTATCTATATGCTTCACAGCAATGGTTGACATAAGTGTGAGGCAGTAAATGCTCGAATAAGTGCCCCCTCCAAAGACGTAGCTTGCTTAATTGTTTGTTTTATGTAACACAACTTTGAAAAAATTAGCGAGTTGGTTGTTTAATAATAATAAAACGTACCTATTTCTTCTGTCCTGTTGTCTTAATATGTAGAAAACATAACAAGTTAGTATGGGCAGTTGTAATCCAAGATTTAGGAATTCATTTTCCCTTCATTCACACAACCAATATGAATACTGCTGGTCTCTCTTTTGTCAATGCAGAGATTACTTGTTTATGATCACAAATTGAATTCAACAAAAAATATAAAAAATAGCGTTTTATAACTGGTTAAATTATTCTGGAAAGAAATTGGATAAAAAGGTGTATTGATCACGATTTAAGGTCAGTAGATCGACTAATTTAGGCCAATGAAGAAATATTTTCCAATTTACCGAACCTAAAATATTCCACTCAATACCAAAAGTTCTGGGTCAGTCGGGTTACTCAAACCAAACAATATTTTTAGGTCTGCCTAAGCACCCCTCTCGATTAAGCATCCTGTAGTGCTTGTTCGAATAAATATAAAAACGATGAAAGGGACAAACATAATCTTCCCTTTCTATGAACTGGTGGTAACTGAATCTGGCATGAATGTAGCTTCAATAACGAATAAGATGTAGATATCGTGGACCTTTAATGTACATATAAGCGCTCTTCTCGAATAATTGGCCCTCTCGTTTAAGTGCCCTCCAATGAAGATTATTAATATTAATGCCCAGGGCACTTAATCGAGGATTCACAAGGTCTTTATAGGGAAGATAATTGGGCAATGATCTCACAAATGATTAGTTTCTTTATGAAAAGAACCAATCAGTTTCATCTTTGATCAAATGACAACCTTTGATACAATTATATTCTTAGAATGGGCAAGTGATTGGATTTGATGCTGAATGGAAACCTACAATGTGCAGAGCAGGTGAACAGGAGCGGTAAGCACTATATTCAAAATAAACAAACTCTAAGTTCCTTACAACTATCGAATTTTACTTGTCAGTCATATGTTAAAATCTTTGCTGTGTCTAGTTACCACTAGGGAGGTGCTTATTAACTTTTGAAGAAATTGGGGTGGGCAGGTACTATTATATTAGGTAATAGGTACGCTATCAAAAATTAAATAAAAAATAACCTTTTACAGTCAAATTGTCATCTTTTAAACTGTCTTCATCGATTAGTTGACATTCAATTGATGCCCTCTCAATATCACTGTTTGAGATAATTTTGAAGAGATCATCAGGTTCATTTAATATGCCCATTTAGGCAGTAAAAATGCTCCTTCCCTCGTTTTTTTCTCTTTATTAAAGTGGGTGCTAATTAATATTTTCCATAAAAACTAGGCTCTTATATTAGAGGGGCAGACTTATTTGAGGTGGACGTTAGTGTATAATTATGCTAAATTTGTTTATATACTTGGAGCTATATTGTACTAAGTTTCATAATAATTGGAGACCACCTGCAGCTAACTTTAGTGTATAATTTTATAATATAATTCTTATTTCAGAGTATCCATATTGCAGCTTGCAGTTAAAGATCAAATTTTTATTTTGGATTTATTTAATCTTTATATTATTAAAGGAGCTGAAAAAATACTTGAGCAATTCTTCTTTCAGTTTTTTACTTCAACAAATGTGATCAAGATAGGTATAGTTTAATTTAATACCTTTGATTGGATCCTTCCATGGAGAAAGCAATTTGTAAATCCTTGACACCCTCTCCTACATACTGTAAAATCCTGATTCTACGGTTCTGGGTTCTACGCTCTACATTTGTGATTCTTCTATTGAAAATGTTCTTTTAAACATAGATGTTTCAATTATAATTGGAGGAGTTTAAGTGCAACTACATGGTTGCAAAACCAGGAAATATAATATTTCCAGGGACTGAGGACTACAGGTTATCAATAACAATCACCTGCTCCTAATATTGTAAAATTACTTGATGCTGCAATTGATAGCCAGTTAACATTTTATCCTCATGTAAAAGAAGTCTACAAAAAGGCTTCGCAAAACATAAAAGCACTTTTGAGGATAAGAAATTACCTGCAGATCCAGTCACAGGCAGACGTACTGTTGAACTCGTATATTATGTCATCGTTTAATAATTGTTCGTTAGTACAGATTTATGAATTTAATTTATGCTACTCACAGGAGAGTCTTACGTGCAAAAACAAACTTGTTCTGTTTTATTCTTGAACAAACAGTTCTAGTTCTTTTGATTTCCGTACAAGTTTGGCATGGAATAAGCTACTGACCAAGTTCAGGTTACTTAAAAAAAATAATGATAAATAACTGGCGTATATTCAGGATTTTATACAGAATGATATTTTATTGGAATGTCTATATGAACAGTTTGACCTATTATTCAACCAGAATGGATTTATTTTTTAAGAATAGATTCTCTGATATAGCACAAGCTCTTTCTACAAGCAATCACATAATTATTTGAGACAAGGTAAAATTCGAGCAAAAATTACGAATTTCCACTTAGGTAAAAAGCCTTAAATTTTATGTAGCAAAACTAAATACACAAAAAATTGAATATGTTCCAAGAGCCTGAGTACTAGGTTGCTAGGAACAGCAGTATTTGTCAAGTTTGTAAAAAGACCTAAGATTCCAAGCCCTAAGTCTTAAGTCTACTCTACAAATCTGTATAGACTTGGCCTGGTCGTTTTCTGCATTTGAAATCTACTTGGTTTGTATTACTCACCAAAATTCATGAAATGTCTCTTTATGCGTTTGCTTGTAGTTTCACTCCCTCTGGTTGTGATTCATGCAATGGAAATATTATAGTGATCTTTTCTTTTTAGGGTATGGGATAACTGGTGATTTAAAAATATTGATAGGCATGTTTTCATGCGTTAAAGATTTTGTATTAAATGCTTGCAACTTAGTCGATTT
>JAULBZ010006847.1:0-12019 GCA_032360805.1 Neoturris breviconis | reverse complement strand
TTATGCAAATGTACAACACATACATGGGTGGTGTGGACTGTAATGACCAGTTATTACAATACAGTGCTTTTTCTAGACGCACTATAAAGTGGTGGAAAAAAGTATTCTTCCGTCTACTAAATATAAGTATGGTAAATGCGTATATTCTCTATCAAGAATGGTGCGAAACGAAGTGTAATCAGACAGAGTTTCGATTGGAAGTTATAAAGCAATTGTTAGCCTCTTGTCCAGAGGAAATCCAAAGGCATGTTGGTGTAGAGAATACAGAATTTGAGAGGCTTTCTGGTCGCCACTTCACTCGTAAAATTAGCGTGGAAAAAAAACTAATGCGCTCTTGTAGAGTTTGTGTTCCTGCAGAACGTATAATAGATACACGGAACAATGTAAAGCGAAAAAGACCAGGTCATGAGACATCCTATCAGTGCACTCAGTGTGAGGTTCCACTTTGTATTGACTTATGCTTTGAGTTATATCATACATACAAAGACTATGTGCAACAATATATCAAGTTAGCCACACAATGATACATTTTACTTGTATATGATTTTTATCCTTTTTGATTTTTTGATGTTCATTATATTTGATAGTTTACCAATGCGTGGCTTCCAGGCAATCTGCCACTTTATCACCGGAATTATAATGGCCTGAAACAGGAGTTGAACCTGCTACATTGATAAACAGTCAAATATTAATTAAATTTTGAGTTTCATTGCTTGACATGATAATAAAAAAAATTTAATTCAATTTTTTTTTTTTTTTTTTAAGTTTCTATGCCATATATATATTTTTCTGTTATCATTAGGGGCCAGTATATTATATAGGTATATTCCCCTAACTATTAGCTTTCAAATGAGCCCTCATAGAGCTTCCAGCTGTGACCAAAACTCAAGATACAGCTCAAAGTATGAACAGCGGTATAAAAGTTAGAAAATCTGTAAAAAATGCTTAGTCTGCAGGTGTCGTTTTACACAAGAACGCTTAGCACTTTAAGGGTTAACTGCATAACTGATTGATAGTAGAGGTGTGCATTTCAGAGTATGAAATGTTTTGGAGCAAAATTTTGAGATTATAAACATCCTATTTCTAGCATATCATTAAGAAGTTCCTTGACTCACTCACTGACGAAGTACTGAAAAAAGAATCGAAGACTGAATCTAAAAATGAAGCTATTACTGTTATTATTAAGGTATACATTGACTCTCAGTGCTAAATAATTACTGTCGAGGAGGGGGTTTTGTAGCTTAGGTTTTTAAGCATAGCTTCAGATTTGTAGCTTTAAGCTTAAAGCTATGCTCAAAAATCTTGTTATGTGATATGGATGTCCATGGAGATCTTTTATATAAATTCAACAAACTTCAAAATAACTACTGTGAAGGAGTGTTTACTTATCATCTACAAGTAATATCCCCAGTTATTTTAAGGCTTCCAACTTGTTCAGTTTGTAAGTGAAAATAATCACTGTGGTGGAGCACAGTTTAGTTAATGATTGGTCTCAAATTAGTCTTTTTAGCGGTTTTGAGTCAGTATTTTTATTGAGCTCCTTACTATAAACCAATGAATGTTGATATGGAACCCTTCTCTACAGTTTTAGATAATATTACTGCTTTAGACACCCCAAAAAATATATGTACCTCCTCTTGGAATATAGGATACCGTATTTCCTGAAATTATGACCCATGCTAAATTAAGCCCAATTCTATTAGGCACCCACTTTTTAATAATTTTATTAGTGCCCACCCTGAAATGAGAACCCATTGCAATTAATAGAGAAAACAGAACGTGTATTGTTAATATGTTATTTGGGAACATGACACACATAAAGTATGGCGAAGTGAAATTTACCATTAAAATTTAGTTAATTTGCAAAAATGTTATGAAGTTACTATAACGATATACATATATTGCAAAAATGTTATAACTAAAATAATATCGTAAAATAACAAATCAAATTTCAAAATATTTTTTATTTGCGCCCACCCTGAAGTGAACCTGAAGTGCCCCCTCTAATACGTCTCTACCCTAGAATCAAAATACTGAATACAAAATACTTTATAAGCACCCTAGTGCTCATGTCAGGAAATACTGTACTGTACATACCATTCATTACTGATTATTTTGTTTTGTTTTACTAGAGTATGAAGTCAATTGTGGCACGACTTCCTGGTCAAGAGGAGTTTTGTAAAGACTTGGAAAAGTTGAGATTACAAATGATCCTAAGGTAATGAAAACGAAATAAAGTGTGCTAGAGTTCTGTAATCTTGTAGGTAGTGGTCAATATTAGAGTAAATAATCACTGTGGAGAAGATATATTTTTTAAGCACATCATTAGGGAGCATCTCCTAAATTCACTCCCATGGGAAGAGCAATGAATCAACAATTTTGCAATTGATTGGTTTCTTCGTACCGAAATAACAAATCAATTGCATGCCTGTCGACTTAACGCTCTTCATCGTAGATGTTCTTTCTCAAATTTATTGATTGATTTTGACTTCTTTAAAGCTGTTAAAAAATCTGCTTTTTGGAACGAATTTTTGAGATGGCTCCTAAGGCTATATAACCTGAAGCTGTGCTCAAAAATTGATCTTCCACACTGTTTCATTGCTTTCATTCCGACCACTGGTATGGTATTGAGTCCTTGCAATTGCATGGTTATATCTGGTAGATACGACCTGTGAATATTGTCAGTTTTAAGTAACAAACACTTTAGAGGAAAGAATCTCTATAGCCGGCAGCTATGATTATTTGCTCTTATTTCAAGGAATTATGTAATCAGTGTAATGAGAATGGACATATCTTCAGAAAATACTTTTTCTTGTTTCGATCTGTGTGCAGAAAGTTTAGTTTAAATTTTAATGTTGGATCTTTATTATTAGGCTTCTTCAAGTATCTCCATTCAATGGCAAGATGAATGCATTAAATGAAATCAACCGTGTGATCAGTAGCGTCTCTTACTACAGTCATCATCGCCATACTGGATTTGATGAAGATGAGTATTTAACACATGACATGGTAGCAAAATGGTTGCAAGAGAATGATGTGCTAGTCACTGTACTAAAAGATAACCTTCACCAACCACAATATGTTGAAAAACTTGAAAAAATTATCAGATTTACAATAAAAGCAAAAACACTAACACTTAAAGATTTAGATACAATATGGATGGCACAACTTGGTAAACACGAAGCTATTGTTAAGAATGTTCATGACTTGTTGGCAAAATTAGCTTGGGATTTTTCTGCAGAGCAACTTGATCATCTCTTTTCTAGGTTTCAGGTATGCTTATTATGTTCATTTTAGGAAAAACTATAACTATATTACTATATTACTGGACAGTTTTATTTGACTTTTATTTGACGTTATAAATCATAATATTGAGTCTTGTAGGTAAAAACTAGTTGCATATTTTTATTTTCAGCTCTTCGGTGTTTGAAATAAGATCAAATAATTACTGGCGTTAGAGTGTGCTTAGGTTCATGATAAATGCTCAAAACTTCCTCCACCACAGTGAAATATTTACTCTTCTTGTTTTAAACGAGAACAAACTCATCACTGTGGAGATACCAAACCTGAAGCTATGCTTTACAATCACTTCTCCATAGTAATTATTTGTTCATATTTCAAGCACTGCTCCCTTGTAAATCCCTAATGAAGGTAGCTAATTAACTAATTATGGTTATTATTTTGAGCACAAGCAGAGTTTAAAATAACTGCCGGTTGTCGCTGTGAATTTTCAGAATATTTTTGACCAAATTTGCGGAATCTATTCTCCTCCACAGTGATGGTAGTTATTATAACTCCTGGTACATATGTTTTATATAACATTTGGTGTATCATAGGCAAGCTGGAATGCAGCAAATAAAAAACAACAAGAAAAACTTTTGGAATTAATAAGACGCTTGGCAGAAGATGACAAAGAAGGAGTTATTGCTCACAAGGTAAGAGTACTGGCTAGTTATTAAATTAGTGATCAAAATTTGCTTTTATCCTTCCATCAGTCAATATTAACCCAAGATAATATTCAGCCGAAAAGAGGACCCAAATTTGGATCATGCCTTTCTCGAATTAAAGGAAATTGTGCCCTTTGCATAAAAAAATTTTAAGGTAATTTTGGTGCCCTTTCCTAGTGGGCAAAAACTATACTGCAAGTTTTTGCCCATTGGTTTTTTCTCTCATATTCTAAAAAGGCAACATTAAGTGATATTTGTTGAGGTATATCTGCTTATTGAAGGAAACCAAGGATTTGCACAGTGAATTAGTGAATGTGTCTAATTTAGGTGCTTGGTTTGTTGTGGCAATTGGCACACAGCGATGATTTACCAACTGATATCATGGATCAAGCATTGAACGCTCACATCAAAATCTTAGATTACAGTTGTTCACAAACACAAGATCGTGATTCTTTGAAGATACGATGGATAAATCAATGCGTAGAAGAACTAAGAAATGGTTTGTGGGTTATACCGGCTTTGAAACAAATCAGAGCAATATGCGAACTATTTTATGAAGTATGTATTTATCCCAGTGGGCAGAAACTTGTTCAAAGTCTGCAGTAAAGATGTTAGAACAATGTCTTCAATATTGTTCTTGCATCTTCACTTTGGACTTTGAACAAGTAGATTGTTTATGATAACCTGGTTATCAGTGCTCAAAATAAAAGCAATTAATAAACACTGAGTAGGAGTGATTTTTAACACTGCTTCAGGCTACAACAAGCTCAAAAATCACTCCTCCACAGTTATTATTTGTTTAAACACTTGAGTAATTTACCAAGAAAATCTGAAGATGTGCCCATAAACCACTCTTCCATAGTAGTTCTTTGTTGTAATTTTGAGTGCTGTCAAAATCAATAAATTTAAGAAAAATTAATCTACGATGAAGAGTGTTAAGTCAACAAGCTTGCGATTGATTGGTTTCTTCGGTACCAATTAATTGCAAGATCGTTGATTCAGCATTCTTTCCCTGGGAACGAATTTTGGAGACAGTCCGTTGCTCTCATCTCTTCTTTCCAGGTGTTTAACAATTCATATTATTTGCTTCATAGGGTTCTGGTCAAGTTGCAAATCCTCATGTTTTATATCGCAACACTGTGGTGGAGAATATCCAAAATAAACATGCTGTTGTTAGTTTAGTTGCAGAAAATCTTGCGCGATATATGCAAAAAATTCGACAGCTACACGAATCTGAACCAAATGTTGACCCCTCAAAACTTGTACCTGATGGTCGTTATAGCCATAGTTTGCAAATTCAAGAAAGGCTTGATTTTCTTAGGTATGCGGCAGCTCGTCATCACTTCGGGAGGAGAGATTTTTCAGAATATTTTCAGTCAATTTGGCTGAAAATATTGTGAAAAATCTCTCCTCCACAGTGATAAACGGCAGTTATTTCAACCTTTGTGAGTAATTGTAATAAGCAACACTTTTTTACATATTGTGGTTGCTGTCATTGTTATGATTGATACAATGATTAAAGAAGAGCAAATTATTCAATGTGGAGGAGGGATATTTTGCGTGTCTTCTGATTTCTAGACTGAATCTATGCTCATGAATCACTCCTCCACAGTGATTACTTACTCCTATTTAAAACTCTATGTAGCAATATATAGATTTAGTGTATGGAATTAGTATGAAACAAGTTGAAGATAGTATCAGACCTGTGTCATATATATTTAATATAATGCACAACTAATTTGCTATTTTCGCTCATAAGGGACCATAACAAAATTTTGATTTACAGAAAATAGATTTGACCAAATTCAACAACAATGAAAGTTTTTCCCAAATAACCGCCCACTCCCCCTTGATCCCAATGCCACTTCTTCTTTTTGATGAGAACCTGGAAAGTCTATTATTTTGAAAACAGTTATTGGAAACTATTAATTTCTTTACGATCTAATATGAACTTGATGCACAAAAAAACATATGCATAAAAAATAATGATGACAATGAAAAAGTTTCTCTTTAAGCACAAATTTGCAAATAAAACACCTCCCTTGAATATGGGATAAGTACCCTCTCCTTTTGATCAATGTTGGAATAAGCGTCACAAGGAAATACAGTATATGATTGTGTCATGTTCAACAAGCTTGCATCGGATTGGTTATTTCAGTAGGAAGAAACCAATCAATTGCATGATTGAGACCCTCTAGTATAAAACCTATATATGCAAGAATTGCTTTTATTTTAGGTTTGTATTGAATGATGGCAAAATGTGGCTATGTGAACCTCAAGCTGAGCAGGTAATTTCCAGTCAGTTTAAGCTGAACACTATACTTAAAAACACTCCTCCACCAGTGATAGGACGGTAGTTATATTCAGACTTTAAGACTAGTAAGAATTTGCAAATATAAGATCTGCGAAAGGTGGTACCTTACTTTTTACAATTCTTACAATTCTTCTTTTTGTGCTGCTTATATTATTTTAATTCGACCATACGTATATTGCATGAACATATGTTTGTTAACTGTTAGATTTCTTGTTGAATTTATTCACGGAACTGTGTAGAAGTGCATAATTAATGGATATTTCGCAGAGTTAGCATATTAGTTGTTATTTGAAACTGTGCAATCTGACAGGAGACATAACTTTCAACCAATGTAATGGCTTCATTTAGAACTAGTACAAAAAAATTCGCCTAGTTGAAATCTGCCTTTTGAAACATTGTGTTTTTACTATAGATTTGGATTTGTTTGGCGATTAATTGTGTTTTTGCTGTTGATAGAGATATTTGTTTTAAGTGGTTTTCTAAGGTAAGCTCTATCTTACTATTACACTTACACTAAATTTGAAGCTCATGTGGTCAAAGACGAAAAAGCTAATATAGCTATACTTAAAAATGCTCCTCCACAGGTGATGTTTGACAGTTGATGGCTTGATATTTTGTATGTATAGCAGTTAGTTTCTTTGAACCAAGTTAAATTTGTCTGGTTTGGTAAGCAGTGAATAAGAATAAATCATCACTGTGGAAGAGTGATTTTTGAGCTACAAAACCTGAAATTAAGCTCAAAAATCCCTCCTGCACAGTGATTAGTTACTCTTAAAATATTGGCAAGCTTATTTTAAGATTGTGGCCTTGATTGAAATATAGATGTTTCTCTATTTAGAAATCTCTTGTTTTGCTTTGTTTAGGTAATGGGTGATGACCCAGACTTGGACCCTGAAATAACTAAACAATTCTTCGAAAATAATGTTTTGAAGATTAACCCTGCTAATTTGAATGAACATGGATTAAGGTTAATATGCTTTATTCATAGTCATGTTTGATTACTGCCTTGAAATGTTGGAAATTTTTCTGTTGTCATTTTAGTCCACATGTGCCACTAATAAATTAGTCTGATGAAACCAAACTGATCCTCTTATATCCTTTTCTTTTTCTATTTTCTGGCTGAGTTTGAAAGAGAACGAGAAACAGCTTAGGGAAACCCCCCAGGATTACTTGCGGAAACCGCTGGTGACAAAGTTCGTTATAGTTTGATTGTTTAATGTTTTTGCTGCTACGTAATATATACAAACGATATTTGAAAACTGCTGATTATTCAAAAATTAAGCCAATCATATCGCTGAAATTTAAATTATCTAGAACCAATGAAAATGCTTCCCCACGAATTCTGGGGAATAACAATAGATTTAGAAGCGTATTTATCTCACCGAGTTTCCTCAAATTGTTTGGGCAAATATTAATATATTAAAAACATAAAGCTAGAAAAGAGAATGTAAACAAAGATAGAATTTGGCTAATAAACAGTAGTCATTATCTGTGCTTTTTAAAAACTTTATGTAATAATAATTCACAAAACTGCTTCTATTCATATAAAATGAAGGGATAAATTTATTGACTCCTCCACTTCTTCACCTGTCGTAAGGTTAATCTACTGACTTTTTTGTTGATACAAAAATGTGAAGTATTTGTGCATTTTATAGTCTACTGTTATTAGTTCTCAAAATCATCACTATGGAGGAGTTATTTGTGAGCCTATCTTCAAGCTATTGTAGCTTGAAACTATACTCATAAATCACTTCTCCATATTGTTTGTTGTTATTTTAAGCACTGTGATCAGTAACCATATTTATACTATTTAGATGTTTTGAAAGATTCTTCAAGTATGTGAACCAAAAAGAAGGTTTGTTAGCGAAGAAACGAAACGGAACATATATTTTAGAAAATACAAGACTAATCGGTTATGATTATCTATGGAAGGTATGGCTTATTTACAAGTTTGTTTACATAACACCCTTCTTTACGGATGCTATAACAGTGGTCGAAATAGGAGTAAATAATCACTGTGGAGGAGAGATTCCTGAACATACCTTCAGGCTTTGTAGCTTGAAGCAATGCTCTAAAATCCCTCCTTCACAGTGATTATTTGCTCTTTTTCGAATACTGTACTATTATATTTATATTGCATTAAATGACTTGATTATCTCCCCTAGCATCATGTTTTGAAAAAGAAGGCCAAGTCTGGAATTTGAAAGATTTTTGTTCACTATCTAGCTTACTATCTATTTACTATTTGCTGATGCTTGATTCTTTCTAAATTTCAAACTCTGAATAATAACAATTTGTTCTCTTCTTATAAACCATCTCTAGAGCTCTTCTCTGAAATTTTATTTTTGAGGCAGTCGCTTGTCTCATGTCCCATGCTAACATTGGGTACAGCGTAGATGGATTTGCTGAATAACGTATCAGTGGTCAAAATAAGGGCTACGAATCTTAGGGACCATCTCCAAAATTCATTCCCAGGAGAAGAGTGCTAAATCAACGATCTTACCGAAGAAACCAATCAATTGCAAGCTCATGCAACATGGCCAACTTCTAACTTCTAACTGTTTTTTCTTATAATCTTTTAGGTGATCATCGAAGCACCAATTGAAATAGCAAATCACAGTATAGAAATATTAAAAGAAGTTTATACCAATTTTGGATTACATTTACGCGCTAAACAGGTCGGTTTCTGCCCATTAATTTGTTTAAACGAGTAGACTCTTGCTTGTTTATATCTCATTTAAGAAACCCAATATTAATAATAAAGAATGTAACCTCAATCCCATCGCTTCTCTCTTTTTACCTGGAGACAGGAAAGAAAGAAAGTCCTGGCAAGTATCACGTCACATCACATCTAAATTAATTCAAAATAGTGACTAATTAGCTATGCAAAAAAAGGAAGAAAAATATTAAAAAAAACTTAATTATTCTGTTTTAGTGGCATAAAAATCATGTCAATGTCTTTATGACAATTTGTTAGTGTAAACAACTAAAGCATGTATACTTGCAAATAAGGAGGTTACAAATATAATGAAAAAATACTATTTAAAATCTTTAGCATAATTTTATTTTAGTGAATAAAATATATAGAGCCCATCATAACTTTTCAACTATTTTCCGCATGAACTAATACTTAACAGGGCTTTCTTTCTCTCTTGTTCTTACCGGTTTAGACAGCAAGAGAGGAGAAGTGCTTGAGGTTGTATTTCTATATAAAGATTGTTTCCCAACCCCTACGGGTCATTTTGGAAATTGAAATGAGGTAAGGGGGGGGGGAGGTAGCATGGTTGAAACACACAGACCCTATTCTTACTGACACTCACATCTTGCATCAATATGAAGGAAGATCTAAGATGTTTCTCTGTAGGCTGCTTGTCAAGAAGTTTAATATAATTAATGTCAATGTGTTCATTAATTTTATAGAGTGAAATACACACACTGTTTATCAATAACTGTCATGAGCGCCTTCAGCCATCTCAAAAGATATTAAATAGTAGTAAAGTTGATGATCAAGAAAGTCGATCTTTAATCTGGCAAGAAGCACGCAAGATAATGTTATGTTTAAAAACACTGAGAGAATACGTCGCTGAATCGGATCATAATTATAATGAAGAGAGAGCATTACCTCCTCATAATAGGTTAGCATTGGCCGATATAAGAGTAAATACTCACTGTGAAGGAGGGCTTTGTAGCCTGAAGTTTTCAGAAAATTACTCCTTCAAAGAGATATTTTGCTTTTATTTTGACTACTGAAAATAACACCCTTTCTTTGCAGTTTCTTTTTGTTGATTTTCATAAACAAAGTTGCTTTTGGTTTGACAGTGTTAGAAATAAGAGCAAATTAGGGGAGGAGTGATTTTTGAGTATTGCTTTGGCTATATGGCCTGAAGTAAACTGCAAAGCTTATGAAACTGTGCTCAGAAATCAATACTGGTCATGAATGTAGTCCTGCATAGTTTTACCTAAATTTATAGTAACAAATTATCCACTTTCCTGGTTAGTGTCCATAATCTAATATCACATCAGTGCTGAATAGATCAAAAGAAACCTCAACTCTTGCAAGGTATTCTCAAATCCTGAAAGTTCAGATCTTCTTTCCGTTTAGCAAAATATTTAATCAAATTGTTAACCACAATTTTAAAACTTCAATATTCTTTATTTTAGATCATGTAGAGGTAAGCAGATATGTCTCTATATCCGCTTTTCTCCGCAGAATAGACAAATAGAAGATTTTGAAATATGGACACATACGAATGAAGCAATAGCATCTTTGAGGAGAACCATATTTAATAAGTTTGTATTATTTCTCTTTTTTTTTTCTTTTGTAATAATTATGCTGATGAAATTCATGGAATTGCCATAATTTAATACTCCTCCAGATTGTTTATTTAATTTTTTGAGCACTGAAATTCTATTTTGTTAAATAGTGTTCGAAATAAGAACAAATAATCACTGTGGAGGAGCGATTTTTGAGTATAGTTTCATGCTTTACAGCCTGAAGCTATGCTCAAAAATCACTCTCTACAGTGATTTTTGTTCTAATTTTGTACATTCTTAAAAGCAACTCAAGACAAGCTGTATCATAGAAGACTTTTTTTAAGTCAAACTACTATATTAATTGTATCTTGTGAAATAAGCCTATGTAAAGGAAGCGTCTTAAAAGTAAAATTGATAGAGAAGAACACTATGTAAAGGAGGCATTAGAGAAGAGTGCTATGAGTGGACAATCTTGCAATGGATCGGTTTCTTCACATTACAAGCTCATTGACATAACACTCCTATACAGCTTCAACTGTTGAATTTAGTCAAATTTAGTAATTGTAAAGTTAGGGACCGTCTCAAAAATATAATCTACTGAGGAGAATACTGAGTCAATGATCTTGTGGATTGATTTCTTCGTCAATCCATTGCAAGCCCATTGACCTAACATACTTTTGCACAGATTCATTTTTGTTGAATTTTGTCAATTTTTGTTGATTTAACCCTAACAAAAAAGTTGGTTTTGGAGCGAAATTTGAAATGGTCCCTTATCAGAAATATTACTTTCAGAGCAAAACTTAGTGATGGCCTCATTCACAATGCATATGTGTAATGTCTACTTTTATAGGTTAAAAATGTCAGCACAAACCGTGAAACTGGATATTTATAATAACAGTGAATTGGTTAATCCAATGGATGATCGCAAGCTTCTTGGTGATTTGTTGATTAAAGACAGAACTGTATGTATAGTTATGCAGTGTTTAAATAAAACGTTTCTAAGATCTACGAGGGGGCATTGACTCACCTCTAACCTAAATACTCTTGTCTGCATAATACTATTTACAGAAATTTTGGTCTGCTAATTAATGTAAAAAAGCTAAATTAGATCGTTGTGGTCAAAAGATTTCGGAAGAAAGTTCCCTTAGCTTAAATTTACATCAATCCAATAAAGAAGACTTTCCATTAGTAAAAATTGATGCCACATCATGACGTCGATTTCTGCCAATGGAATGTCTTCTTTTGGCTTTTGCAACAAATATTCACCTGATTAAATCAACTGTTAGTCTCATTGGATTTTTTTTTCTAGTGAAACTAGTGGTTTTCTATATAATTTCTCTTCTCTGACATCATTATTTTTTGTCTAGGTATTTACTGTAAAACTTGGTTCAGCTGCTGGAAGTGTGCCATCCTCTCCTGACTCATCATCTGATTCATCGCCACCTCCCACACCTCAACCTGGTGATGGACCAAATCTTGAAGCTGAAAAACTACTACCTGGAGT
>JAULBZ010006846.1:0-12020 GCA_032360805.1 Neoturris breviconis | reverse complement strand
AATATAGAAAATGACGTCATATGAGTACATTGACATGTCACGTGAGTTTTATTTGAAAATGATGAATTGCAACCAAACCCGTCCCAATATTTTTTTCTAAAAGAAAATGTCAGCATCATTCCTATAGCCTAAGCTTCAGTCCCAAACTATAACAAGTAGTCGTAAGTAGTAGTACCACTTGTTGTAGTTTTGGACTGCAGCTCAGGCTACATTCCTAAATCCTAGGGCTTTTTGCAGAAAGGCAAAAATGCCAGGTTGAATTATAAAGTAGCACCGGTTTGAAATTCAGTTATGTTTACATGGATCAGTATGAATATGTATCTTGTAATGGGCAAAGTTTCGTAACGGCTTAAAACTGGCTGAATACTGGGCGTTTTCTGTTTAAAGACCACCATACGCTACCTTATAACTATCGTTATAGAAAGCAAGTACATATATATTTTGAAAACTTCGTCTTCAGGGTCACTTCTCTCTTGTCAGAGTTTAGATGTAAAGAAGAAGCACTGGGAACTAGGTTGAAATATGAATACTTCATTTAAAGTGGATTTACACTAGGCGATAAAATTTCGCGCAAATGAAGACATTCCGTTGGTAGAAATCACATATTTTTTCAGTGGGCGTTCACGCTGTGCGCAATGTTTTGTTGTACCATATTTCTTTACGTATAAGCCCCTCCGTGTTTGACCCAATTGTCACATTGCCTCTATTGTTCTTCTGTTAGTGTTCAAGGTTTAAAAAGTCTTACAACACCTAAGGTACGTGGAAAAATAAAAATCATAAGAACTTACATATTATTCCAAAACACACATTTTTCGTCTGAAGTATTCTAAATATGTAAATAAAATGAAAGCGAACTTAAAACATTTATATAAAGCAAATACAAGCAAGATATTCCATACTCATAACCCTATGCACTATGGGATTTTATAGGCTCTAAAATTATGAAATAAAATTTTGTTCTGTTGTGTATTTTTAGGGCATAATTATAGCAAAATTTAGCAATTATTCTCTCTGTTTTTATGATAATGTACAATAAGGGCGGTTCTCCACTAGGCGAATTCGTTTGTACGCATTTTAAATGGAGTCATTACATTGGTTGAAAGTGACGTCACCTGTCAGGCGAACGAATTCACCCAGTGGAGATCCATCTTAAGGTCTGCAGATTCAAAAGATTAAAATTATACCTGATTGATTCTCATTGAGTATGTCAATGGTTCATTGAATGGAGCTTGTACAGGAGGATCGACTGATATTGCTAGAATGTTTTTAACTACTTCGTAACCAGGCCTAAAACAAAGAAAGACATTTAAATAAATTTAACAAACATATGAAACAGAAGTGTTCATTGCAATATGATCGTTGATTGACTTTAGTAATTTACAAAGAACAATTCACTTTAAGCTCTGGCACAGCATCGTCTTTTCTATAAGGTCCGAGAAAAATAAAAAAAAGTCAAAAGGTGCTGGGGACGAGCTTGACAGCACTCTTCTCCTGTGCAGTTAAATATTTGTTGAATTTGACCAAAGTTATAAACCTACCAAAATCGAAATTTTGAGTTTGTTTTCCTAAAAGGGAATAGAATTTAAAACAACAAACCTTGTGCTCTTCAAAAATTCTAATATTTTATATTTCATTCCAATTATTGTCACTTTGTCTAAAAATAAACAAATAATTAAATAATTTCAGTCAGCCAAACAATTCAATCTCCTTCGCAGGGCCTTACGTATGTGAATATCTGCGATGGAGTGTCACATGAAAATAAAAAAAGGAAGTGCAGTCACTCGTTCGTACACAGCCTATAACAAACTCTTTCCCAACGCTTCTTCTCGCTTTGTTTTTTTTCTCGGACGTATGTGTATGCACCCAAGAAAAAAAATTAAAAGACAAGAAGCTCTGGATCGAATTTGAGCCTATCAAATTGTTTTTATATTTTTATCGCTCCTTTTGCCAATCTGAACATAGCTACTGCGCTTGAAATAATAGCAAATAACCACTGTGGAGGAGTAATCCTGAGATTAATCGCTTCATACTACATAGCACGCCTGAAACTACGTTGAAAATCACTCTTCCACGGTGGAGATTAGCTCATATTTCAAGCAATGATTCTATGTATAATTATAGATAGTGGGCAAAAAATTGTTCAAACTCCGCAGTAAAACGCTAGAACGATGTCGTTCGACGTCTTTACTGTCGACTTTGAACAAGTTTTTGCTGCTAAAAGTGAACAAGTTTTTGCCCAGTGGGGTAATACCTGATGTAGAATTATCAAATAATGTAGTTGGTAGCGTAATTATGGAATCATCTTTTGTATCATTTCTCTTTGGGAATTCGTAGCCATTAAATATTTTCGCGTCTACTGCACTTACTTCAGCCGCTAAAATAACAAACAATTGTGTTCAAAATAGGATATAGCATTAGACATTGTAGCCTGAAGGTTTGCTTAAAAATCACTCTTCCACAGTGATTATTTGCTCGTGTTTCAAATACTGCAAATACAAGCAAGTCGTCGTTACTCCGGTATTCGATAATGTATCACGACATGAAGGATTATATCGAATACGGTTTCCCTACATCTCCGTATATGGACTGTTTATTACCATATATGGTGCTACATATTCCATACATAGAGGTAGTTGACGGTCTTTCAAGTGTTACCAACTTACCGAATGTTTTTGTTTGTATAGATATGGTATCTCCAACTTCTAGTTTCGTACCAACTTTCTTCAACGTATTTTCAATGAAAGTTATCAATCTTATTTCTTCTTTCTAAAATATATTCAACATGAACTAAATTACATCATCTTATCCTGAGAACCTGACAACGAATTCCTGTCTCTGCAGGGTCAAGAAAATTTCTGAAGAACACGTTCCAGACAAAGGTTGATTCCTTTCACGTAGTATTTTCAGAATTACAGCGTTCCGAGTACCGAAAACTAACATCTGCATATTTGGTAACAGAATAACCTTCCAGTCGCTCAGAAAGGGATAGGACACAGTGGAGAGCGCGCAGCAAGCAAGGTACGAAACGCAGAGCTTAGTTTCCAGAACTTTCCGTACGGTATCTACGCAATTCCAATTCCAATTTCTGGTAAAACTATGAACCTAGTAACAGAGTCTTCGGCCACAGTTATTGCCCCGAGTATGTAGCTTCCACCTTGTAATTTTTACTAGGTCTCTCTGAGTTCCTTAGTGATCTATTTTTTACGACCATGATGTCCCCATAACAAACAAACAATGATAGAAATATCTGTTTGATTTTGAATTTTAGTCATGATTAATAATGCCAGCCGAATAGAGTCCAGAATGACCTTGTGTTCAAGATGATGAGCATTTATATGATAGATTTGATTAGATGTGTATTTACAAAGATGTAATTGCTTCCGGTGGACAAAAACTTGTTCAAAGCCATTCGACCTTGTTCTAACGCCTTTACTGCTGACTTTGGACATTCAGATTAGTCAAAAGTAAATAAATAAACAGGGCAAAAGACTACTGAATATGGACCCGTATAATTCCGTGTTTTTTCATATATGAAAGCCATACCTGAACGAGCTTGGTTGTGTGAGTTTTTTCTAAAATAGTAGATGAAGTTTCCAGGAATTCCTAAAATGTAAAGAAAGACACTATAACTAGCTTTGGGTACAAACATTCTCGGATTTCGGGAGATTTGTACCGCGAAAATTTATGCTCGCGATAAATTTCTCTTTCTTCATTCGCAAAAATTAAATCCTCAGGTACAAAAGTGAATTTCATTACGTTATGAAACACTGTATATAACAGGCCGAAGAGGCAATAGAACATGTTTTATCTAATCCCAGTGGGCAAAAATCTGCTCAAAGTAAGGAGAACATAGTGGATCGACGTTGTCCTAGCGTCTTTAGTAGATATTTACCATTGGGATGTTAAATACGCAAACGTCAACACGCAAATACGCAGACGTAGATGTGCAATTTTATTTTGGTTAACATGTTGTCTCTAGGAAAATTAGCTAATACAAGCAAAATGCTTAAATTTCTTTGATCCATGGTAATTAGAGTACCCATGAAATAGAAAAAAAATCCCCCAGTTTACAGTAGACCAAAAGAAGACATGTGATGTTAAGCGATATCTCAAAATTTCGTTTAAAAATGATAGTTTTAGTTAAAAGAAAAATTTGATCAAATTCAACAAAAAACAGAACTTCACACAGAAGGTAGCCTGTACTACAAACTCGACGTCTGGCGAGAAAACACGGTGAAGTGTACTTTTTTTTGCCGCGGAGAGGGTCTGCGGAACAGGCTAACAGAAGGGTGTTATGTCAGAGAACTTGCAAGGGAGTTGTTTCACAGTCTATTGCAAGATCGTTGGCTTAGCAGTCTACGTTAATAGACCTCGATGTGATGTATCTAGGCTTATGTACAAACGTGACATTTTCAGTTTCAACGGAAAAAAAATGACATTTTTGTATAGACCGAGCTAGACAAGGTATATATCGTAGGCTATGGCTCAGTTCTTCTTCTCTGTAGATATTTACCTTTGTCCAAGTTGAATTTTTTAGTTGATTATCAGTAATATTCTGTGATGTAAAATCTTCTATCTCTAAAAAATGAAATGATGATTAATCAGAACTATTTTTAGCATATTGCTATATGTTTACACATTTTAGAAACTTTAAAAGTGGTTACCCAGTAAGTAAAAACTTGTTCAAAGTCAACAGTAAAGACACTAGAATAACATCATCTCCCGTTTTTTGCCTTTTACAGACCCAGTCTCTGCGGAGGAGAGTAAATAATTAGCCTACGTTTTATTACCCATAGAAGCGAAAGTTTATAAAAATAGGCTAATAAATATCAGAGTGTGCCATAATTCAACAAACTCGTCCCTAGCCCCCTTTTGACTTTTTTTTTATTTTTCTCGGTCTAAAAAAAATAAAAAAAGTCAAAAGGGGCTGGGGACGAGCTTGATAATTGAAGTATCATATGCGTTTGTGCTTTTGTAAAAGATTTACGAAGGAGAAATCCGCTTCAACTAAAGATTAGCCTAGATCTGATATCTCTTGACCTACGCGCAACCTAAAATTCTCGGAATTTGAAATTCCCAGGATTTTGAGTTTTACATCGCATGCGTACTGATGTTCAAACGAATATCGGCCAAGATTATTGTTAACGTTGGTTAAACGAAGCCGATATTTCGCGCGACATTGTTGCATGAAATGTATGTCAAATGAATGCGACATGTTGCATGAAATGTCGTACAAATGTTGTATGAAATTTCGGCTTCGTTTGACCAGCGCTTAATTTTTTGTTTATGTTCTTGCGGACCAAGAAAAAAACGAGTCTAGGTATACTAGGTATACTAAGTATCTAACGAATATACGCGAATGAACTAAAAAAAAAAGAAAAAGAAAAGGTCTCGTAGCAGACTTACTAGACTTTGTCAAGAAGATATTGACAAAAATTAAAGAAAATTGTGAAACTTAAATACACGACTTAACATAAAATAATTTAAAGGTAACTGAGATACTTACCCTGTTGTACAACATTTCTTCTGGGTGGTATGATTGATGAAGTTAATGCTAAAAGAATTTCAACAATTGAATACGATAAAAGAGCTATGTTATAGAGATTGTTGCTAGCTAATGCTTGTTTATCTGTCTTGTTATGTTGTGTCATAGTTTAGTCTATTACCATGGATTTAATAGTCTAGCCTTAATAATCTACTCGCACGGGTTGCAAAATGTAAGAGCTTTGCTATTAACATCAACCTCGATCCCAGGGCTTCTTCTCTCTTGACGTCTAAATTTGTGAGAAGAAGCGCTGAGGCTAGGTTGTATTAACATATTAGAAACATTTGATTACTACCTACTCTATTTATCGATTTATTCGCTGCAAGTGGAAAAAACTTATTCAAAGTCCGCGGTAAAGGCGCTAAAACAAGATTTCAACGTTGTTCTAGCGTCTTTACTTTTGACTTGGAACAAGTTTTTTCTCACTGCGCTGTAAGTGCATATATTGAAAATATAAAGTTTAAATATGAATTTCATCAGTTTTGGAGACTTCTCTTTTGATATTAGATCTTTGCACCTTTAACACTGCAAATTATGGGTGAGCAGCAACACTGCGTGAAAGACTACTGAATACGGACACCCATAACTCTGTACTCAGACAGTGGATTGCCATATATACAATCCGAATATCGAGCTTCGCATTCTATAGTCTTTCACGATGTGTAACTCATGAAACGATAGGAATTATTACCTGTCAAAGAGTAAGAAGTAGTTGCATCGATGTTTGTTTGTAATGTTGCTTGCGTTGATGATGCAGATTCTGATCTTCTTTTATCTGATCCCAATGTTGACGATGATGAGTTATATATAGTTGATGAAGTAACAGTTGATGATATTGATCTTGACGTATTTGAGATCAATGATGATGTTAGGAGTGAGCTTGATGATGGTGCAAGTGAGCTTGATGATGGTAACAGTGAGCTTGATGATGGTGCGAGTGAGCTTGATGATGGTAACAGTGGGGTTGATGATGGTGCGAGTGAGCTTGATGATGGTAACAGTGAGTTTGATAATCGTAACAGTGAACTTGATGACGGTAACAGTGGGCTTGGTGATGGTTGCAACAGTGAGCTTGATGATTTTACGAGTGAGCTTGATGATTTTACGAGTGAGCTTAATGATGGTAACAGAGAGTTTGATAATCGTAACAGTGAGCGTGATGATGGTAACAACAGTGAGCTTGATGACGGTAACAGTGGACTTGATGACGGTGCGAGTGAGCTTGATGATGGTACGAATGAGCTTGATGATGATACGAGTAAACTCGATGATGATGGCGTTACGAATACACTTAACGCCATACTTGAACTAAATGATGGTGCAACTGTCGAACTTGGTGATAACATTACCTCGATTGAACTCGATGAGAGTACATCGATTGAACTTGATAGTGCAAAAACTGGACTTGATTGCGCAATACGTGAACTCGATTTTAGAAAAACATTTGAACTAGTTGACGGTACCATGCTTGAACTCGATGTACTCATTAACAAAGTCGGTGTAGACGTGAACATAAATGTGGTTTTTATTGGTGAACTTGATACATACACTAAAAAGCGAGAAACAAGCTAATAATATATACATTTTTACAAAATAATGAAAACAAGGCGTTGGTTGTTCGGTAGAACTTGTTGTCCACTAGGCGGCGGAAAATCTCGGCCAAAATCCAAAAGAAGACATTCCATTGGCAGAAATTGATGTCGCACCGTGTGTGACGTCAATTTCTACCAATAGAATGTCCTCTTTAAACTTTCCTGCGAGATTCTTTCGCCGGAAATCCACCTTTACGAACAATATCTGGGTTAGACTGGAGTGGTGCGTTTCTTGGAGAGCTACCGCTATTATATACAATCGGCGATAATTGGGAAATCGGAACTTGAAAGGCTATATCTGGGTTTACATAGAGTTAAGTTACGTCAATATTAGCCAAGTAGAACTAAGCTCTTACCTTGTTTTCATTATTTTTCTTTTAATTTTTAATATGATATTTACAATATATTTGGATTTATGATTTCGAATCAAATGTTAAAATCGTATATTTAACGGATTACGTAGCGGTAGAGTTGGGTATCCTGACTACGTCGATATTAAAATAATATCAAAAGAAACTACGGCGAAAAAGACTACCGAATACAGTCTCGTATATTACCGTATATGGAATGTACATTGCCGTATATGGAGATATACGAAACCGTATTCGGTAGTCTTTCAAACTGTACCTGTTGATGAGTTGGATGCTGTATCTAGCTGTTTTGATTTCGATTTTGTACGAATTGAATTAGACCTCCTGTGGTTTGTTGCAGATGGTTTGATTTTACTTTGTCTACTAACTTTCACAGGTACCGGTATAATCATTACGCTTGTTGTTGCAATCATCTCAGAAGTGGTAAACATACCTTTGCTACTCTGAAGAATATTTGATGAAGTGGTAAATGTGCCTCTGCTATTTTGAAGTATATATGTTGAGGTGGTAAACGTGTCTATGCTACTTTGAAGAATGTCGGTTGAAGTGGCAGATAAGCTGACTGTAGAAGGCGTGAAAGAGAAATCTTTTGGACATATTAGTGACATTAGTGACATTAATGATAATATATTGCTATCAATATTATCTAACTCGTATCCACCAACTTTCTCCGTCAGTTCCATTTCAAAAGTAGTATCCGCAGATGTGCTGGTTTTGACAATAAGTTGTATATATTTTTTATTCTTCATATTTAATGCAGGCTGTAAGGAATTCACTGTATCGGAAAATAGAAGTTTTATTGTAACTTTGCTGTTCCCTTTTGTACTTCTCGCTATATCATTTAGCAATCGCTTAGCACATGTTTTATTATAAGGACCTCTTCTACTTAGTGAAGGATGCTTTAGTTCATCTAGTTTTCTGTTTACTTTATTCTGATTCTGTTTGTTAAAATTTAAAAATCCATCTCGCTCATCGAATTTGGAAACACTAGATGGACAATTTTCCGTACCAGAATATACGTGTAAGCTGACAGTTAAAGCTTTATTCTTGTATTGATCACTTATTTCCTTAATCAACGCGATTTCTTCCTCGAAAATATTTTGCGTTACGTTTAACGTAGAATCTACTAGGAATATAATAGACGTTTCTTGTGTGCAATCTAAAAAATATAAGAAATATTCGGTTAAATTCGAATCTTCACCTTTTTATAAAACAATGAAAATGAGGTGTTCGTTGCTCAAAGTAGAACTTGTTACAATGCAATAACTTCCTTTGTGTGCCAGTGACTTAAGAAAGTTATTGCACTGTAACAAGTTCTACTTTGATCAACGAACGCCTCGTTTTCATTGTTTTATGAAAGTGACTATTCGTTCGCGCGAATTCTAAATGAAGCCATTACATTGGTTGATGTGACGTCACATTCAATTTGAATCGTATTTACAATATTTAACGATCGTTTTTTAATATTGATAAGGAAGGAATAATTTTATGGCAATATCAGGGATACCAGGAGGTCACGATCATCATCGAAACAACGAAAGGGTGGCTGATCTTTCAGTATCTTTATTTTCTAAAATGAGTGGGAAGCAAAACATTGCAACAATTTCTTATCACACAATTTTGGCAAGTCTTATCACGTGATATAATTACATTATGTCATGTGTATTCTTTAGAAATTATTAAATATATTCTGAAACAAAATATTATAGTTTCTATAAAAACACTATCTCGTTCCCAGGTTGACATGTAGAGAAAACACAGAATTAAATCTTTTCTGCCAGCCACCCGTATTTTCAATAGTTTGACGGTCATTCTTTACTTCATTTTTTATATTTTTGGGGGGTAAAATTAACGAATATATTCATATACTTTGGTACTGTAATCCCCGTCTTAAAATATAATTATTAAAGAAGAATTTCTGCAATAAATTTTATCGGCAGAAAAGAATATGAAGGTCATGACTGATTTTTCAAATTTTGTCATACAAGTTATCCTTTAAAAAGTAATGGTGGTTAACAAGGTTATAATTATCAAATAAAGAAAGATTATTAGAGAAGTTATTTACTAAAAAACGCAGCGAAGAGAGGGAATTAAGAACGGCGCAAAAAAATGACTAGAGAGATTAAAATAATTTCCGCAGATGCATTTCCACCGTTGCTTTAATTTTTCAAAACTAGCCTACCTACGTCCCTTTAAATATTCGAAATGAAGTAAAATTCATGCAAATATTTGGAATGGCAACTTTGGACAAAGCGCTTTAAACTTTGATTAACAAGACAAACCGCATGAAAATTGGAATCGATTTCAGAAGCATGGGTACTAGGGGAAACAACAGATTTTTGTCGTGTTTGCAAAAATATCTAAGATCCTAAGTCCCAACGAGATAAATCTCTAGGGATAAATCTCTCAGTTGTAGCGAGTATTCGTTAAAATCAACGAGTCTCCTTATAATTTATGTAAATGGTTGTAGACTAGAAATTACTAACGAATAACCCAGTGGGCAAAAACTTGCTCAAAGTCCACAGTAAAGATGCTAGAATAACGCCTTCAACGTAGTTCTAGAGTCTTTACTGCGGACTTTGAACAAAGTTTTTCCCACTGGGAGACCTTCGCCCACAAAACTAACCTGAGCTCAAGTCTTAAACCACTATACGAGTAGTGGTTTGGGACTGGAACTCAAGCTGTCACTAAACATGTTATTATTAGCTAACTCTTAAAGGATATTGGATATGACATAAAACTTTCGATTCTTTGTTCAAATAACTTTCTATTGACGATCAAATTTTTGACATCATTATATTGTGACATCTTTTTATTTTAATTTTGGCCAATTTAGCGCCCAATTGGCGCCCATATGAAACATAAATAAGCAATTAAATAGGCTTAAAATTGTTTTTTGAAATCCGACAACCGGATGTGAAAACATAGTGAAAACTGTAATCAATGAAATCATAGTGACAATGGATTAGGGTATGGCTTTTGAGAGAAAATATCAAAAAGAATGCGATTTTGATGCCGTCATCAAGAATTTGCTAATATATATTAAAGGTACATTAAGGTATTAAAATTCCAAAATCTATGTCAAGTTTGACAAGTGACAGACACTATTCCTACCCAGAAAAAATCAACCTCGTTCCCAGGGATCCTTGCCTTTTTGAAACATGAGAGAGAAAAAATTCTTTGCCGCCCTTCCGTATTTTGAAAAGGCAAGAAACTCTGGAATAAAACTTTCAGGAAATGTTTCTAACATAATAAACCTTCAGACGGACTTTAGTAGGCGGATATTTTGTACCTTTAAACACCTGCAACATCTTATAAAAGGGTTGAATGACCTGTATCCCGCCTGTACAAAATTGTCGTTGCGACTTTTTAAAAGGTGTCTTTTCCACATTAACTAAACGCAACAAATCATGAAAGTATTCTCGTATTAATGTGTACTTAATTCATTGCTTGATTGTGTACGTGAGCATGCATAATGGTGTCAAAAATTTGATCGTCAATACAAAGTTATTTGAACAACCATTCGAAAGTTTTATGTCATATCGAATATCGTTTAAGAGTTAGCTAATAATAACATGTTTTGTGACAACTTGAGCTCCAGTTTTCGACGTTGGTCTAGTGCCTTTACTGCCGACTTTGAACAAGTTTTTACCTAATGGGCAACCTCTGATAGAACCCATGTACACCATAGATATACGAATGTGTACACATAACGTCGGATCAACGTCAAGACGTGTTAACATCGGGTGTTTATAGAAAGTAGTAATATATTATTGAAACACTTACCATTTTTTGATTGAACTCTTGAAACAAAAAACAGCAGAAACAACGTCGCAAAATAGCCTTTAACACGACAAAGCATGTTCTCGACGTTGTTCTGGCGTCTTTACTGCGGACAATTTTTTATCCACTCTGCTATTATCGCTCGAACGATATTGTGAACGATAAAATTGTTAACTTATATTTTTAACATCATCATTAATTTGTGACAATCTATTCTTAATTATATCAATTATGGCGCTTAATTGTGCTTAGATATTGTGCGGCTGTTTAAAACTTGGGAGGATCCGTCTCCCCCTTCATAACGTTTGAATTGAAACTTTTACACATCACACATCTATGCCATATATTGTTCTTTCATTTACTTTTTGGGTTTTGATAAAAAATATGCTCTCATTACTCAATCACATTTATAAATAATAGTGTGCATATGATTTATATAGGATTCCCAAATAGGTAATTACAGGGGGTGCGGGGGATAGAATCCCCCTAGCAAGTATAACAGAACATACAGTTTTGTCTTGAAATCCCAGGTTAAAATTACTTTAGGTGTACAAACTTTCGCGAGGAGAAACTTTCGCAAATTTCGCGAATTTATCCTCGCGAAAACTCTAAAATCGTTGATTCGCAAAAGTTTATTTTTGCGAAAAAAATACCAAAATACTGTAACGGTGGAATTTTTTGTTTGTGAAATGAAGTTAAAAAAAGTCAATTTAATCATGAGATAAATCG
>JAULBZ010006845.1:0-12021 GCA_032360805.1 Neoturris breviconis | reverse complement strand
AAGTTTCAAGATCATACTCCAATCCAATCCCCCTTTTTTGTTCCCTTACAGTCTGTATCTAGCACATGAGACATATCTGGTCTGTGAATTTGTTTTTGAGACGGTGTTTTTGTTTTTGGGACGGTGGGACGGTGGACGGTGGACGGTGGGACGGTGGGACGGTGGACGGTGGGACGGTGGGACGGTTTGCGGTGGGACGGTGGACGGTGGTTTTGGAAAATGCCGTCTAATAATATAGCATGTGTCTAGAGTCTGAACAGATTATGTGCTGGACGAATCTGAGAGAGGCCCTCTATAGTAAAATTATACAGTATTCTGAGTATTCTATTTGGTCCTGCTGAGGACGAAGGAAATAAATCGAGTTAAATAATAATAAATTAAGAGACTAACCATGTACCTTGACCTGGTACATATGTTGTGGCTTTTTAGAAAGGTATTTCGATGGGTATTACGTATCAATCGTGTCTATTCATTTATGAGCATACAGAATGGCATAAACAGTGTTCTTGTGAAATCCGGGGTACAAAACTTTTACTATTTGAATGAAATAAAATGTTATGGATATGTGAATAAACACATTTGATTCATAAAATATATACTAGTATTGTAATTTTTTAATTAATTGTTAAGCTTTGTAATTTTTTTTAGCAATGCAAAACCTAGGTTGAAAAGAATGTTGCTGTTTTTAAACCAAAACTTTAAAGATACATGTAAGAAAAATAAATTCACCCAAAACAGAGAGAAATTAAATCTGAAACTAATTTTGCTATTTATTTTGCGGATTAAATGTTAAACAGAACCCCGTCTAAAAATGTTTGGGCCCATATTGCCTGAAATTGAGGCACTTTCGGGAATAAATATTACATCACATGATGAAATCGATTTTTAATCTACCAAACAAAGTTTGGATGGGTTATTGCTATCACTTTGCAGCAGCGGCGTCAGCCCACTTTTCTTAATAGACCATGAAACACCAGTCTCTTCCAAAGACAATGTTAAATTCTTCCAGATCTCACATGTTTTCTTTGAATGTGTTTGTGTGCACATTGAGCTGTGACGTCAGAACTAACAAGAAGTGCGTTATTAAATGATATTTCTAGTAACACCATTAACACATTTTGCGTTAATAAATTCTGACGTCAACGTAGTACATTAATTGCAGAAGTAAACAGATTGAGGGAATCGACTTTCGTGTGTTTAATGACGGACATTAAAATATTTGTTATTTATCTTTTAGAGACAGAGATTTAGCGCTATTCTTGACAGATTAAAGGTCATACGAACTGCATAAATCCAGGGCAGTCATTCTGGAAAGTATGGAAACAAAATAAGTTTTTTTTTTGCTTTTTAAACAAACCGAAAGACAAAGTAACCTTTTGGGAGGTAAATTAAAATTACAGTTTGAAATAACTAAAGTTTAAAAAAATTCTACCGCTACACAATTTTCAAATCCTGGCTGACAGGATTGCTGTTAAGTTTGTATGGCCTCTAACTTATATTTCAAAGGTCTTTCATTTCTTAAGTCTCCATTTTGATTTTGGGAAGCTTCCTTCTTTAATTTTAAAATAAATATTAATGTTATCCACTGTAGGGTCATAAAACATTTAATTACTAAGTTGATTTATATAACATTAATTACTCCTAATGCAAATTAGAAATATAATGACAGTGCCTACAGCAATTTTGGTTGGTGATAACTTTTTTCGTATTAATGGTATGATATTGAAATTTTGAGAACTTTCCATACTTTTATTAAGGATTTAGATGATGAAACATTTTTTTGGATGTTTACGTTATTTTTCTGGGGGTATTTTTCTGAAAATGTTAAATTTTGTTAAAACAGTCTCTGTTGTTTCTAGACTATCTTTTCAACAGGTAAATATTATTTATGCAAAGAATAAATGAAATATATGATAGTTTTGAAAACTACGGACCAGATTTCATATTTTACAGACCAGATAGTATATTTTACAGACCGCAAATCTACAGTACCAGTGACGTCGCTAAGTCATTTCTTTTCTGCCAAAGTGTTGTTACTTAGTTGTTCTGTAAGTTCTGTAACATTTATGCCATAAGTGATAGTGGTTGCAAATAAAAGGCAGTTTTCATTTTACAGCATTCTATAGGCTGAATACTATTAATGACGTCAGAGCAGGTACCAGTAACGTCATAAAGTCAATTTTTTTCTGTCTAACTGTTTGTATTGAGTTATTCTATTAGTGTACTAAATTTCATGTCAAGCATTAGCGGTTCGGAAATAAAAGGCTGCAGGCACTTTGTGCCATCCTTCCCAGGCATACACAGGACAAAAAAGCTTGGGTTTAATAGGGTTAAGACAATGGATATGGACCAAAATTAATACGTGGAGCGTCAAAAACAGTTTTAATTCAAATTATTGCGGACAGTTGCAAAAAAAGAGTAACCCACGGTTTCATCAGTGATGTTAAATATTATTGATGTTATATTGATATTATATTCATGATGAAGTAAGAGGGCCAAAATTCAAGATTGTCTTTTGGACATGCCTTAGCTCACCTGAAAATATAGGAACATAATCCTCATAAATAGATAGTATTAAAATTTATAATGTATGTATGCAAATGTTTTCTGTGTGCTTGGTTTAACTTTTGTTTGTGCTACTTTCTATGCCATCACAGTTGTTCATACATACTTTTTACACCTACTTTTGAATTTTTTTTATTTAGATGGGCTTTCTAAGGGATAGAGTTACTGGTTCTGTTGAAACAGATGAAGTATACTTTGGTGGACGTCATTACACTGGTGTTGACAAAAAATTCAAAAAATTTAATGCTGATCTGCACACAGAGCAATTCAATGCCCTTTCTATTTACAACAAAGAAAAGATTGAAGTTACAATGACTTGTTCATTGCAGTATCTTTTACGAGCGGAGGATTTGAAAGATCTTCACGATATATATGATTTAGCATATAAACCTGTGTTAAGAGCAACTGCATTAGCTGCAATCAAAGGTTTGTCATATATCAGCATCTTATTACATAACATAATTTCACACACATTACCTATCACAGCCTGTATGAGTATGTATGTATGTATGAGCAGAGCAATAATATGTGCGATTATTTTTAGCCCGCCAAACAAAAGGTATCGGCATCCCACTTTTCTGACTAGATCATGTTCATGATGTGCTACTTTGAAATGGTATCAGGATTCAAGGCGATATTTCAGGAGGATTCTCTAGAAATGTCTCGATTCCATCATCTCAAGTATTAGGCAAAAAGATCCGAATTGCGTTTTTGGTCCAATGTAATGAAAAGGTGTGGTACCATCTTATAATTTGGTATCAGCCTTCTAGGCAATACACTTTTTTATTTAAGAAAGTACTTTATAAGGAACTGAGGCTCAGAATATCTAGAAAAAATAAGAAATAAAAAAGAAATTTTTACACTGAGATCTGCAAAGGATAGTTTTTTGCTATTATATCATTTACTGGTAACAATAACCTTCATAGACAATGTTATGCAACATTTCAGTTGTACAAGATCTCACAATATTTATTTTATTTACAAATCAGTATAAGTTAGGTTTTACAATCACTAAAGTTTAGTTTATAGGTATGTCGTCCATGTCTGAGACAGGATGATTTGGATGATTTCAGATTCAACAAACCTCATTCTTGTTGTCTATATATTTGTTTTGGAAATTCATCTCATCCATCTCGTCCAAAATGCCTTGATTTCTCAATGAGGTCCCAACAAACAACCCACCACAATGACTGATTAGACAAGACCTTGTAATATGTATAAAATACGCATGCATATGGAAGTACATACGACCCGTAGTTTACCAATTGCAAATGCGGCATATTTCTTAGGGTTTTCCCTAATGCCAACAAGTGGCCCTTGCGACCGTTTATCGTATTGATTTTGTCAATGAAAATCGTTGACACTGCAAGTATTACCTCACGGAAGTCTTAAGTATGGAAGAAATGACCTGGCAATCACGCTCTATATCCCAGTGAAATACTATGTGAATTTATATGGATCAAAACACTACAAGTCGTCCGTTTTCTATTTGTTTTGTACCCATTTTATTGTCCAGATAACTAAGACGAGATGGACAACCAAAACAAATACGCCCTGAAACTGCTGAACTATGGTAGACCTCTTATGCTAAATGATTATCTTTAATACTATCAGTTGTGTGACAAACACATTATAATTGATAATCATGCAATGCTGTATTTCCAATAAACCATCGATAAAGATAATAATTACAAAAATGCAACATCCTTGTAGCTACAATTTGTTTCAAAGGACTTATGCAATTCGTTGAAACAACTATGACAGATATTTTTTTTTATTTCTTCTGCAACAGCTGTCTTGCAATGGAGAGATAATCACACAACAGAATTTTGCCATGATATGTATATACAGAATATCCATAAAAACAGAATATGCTCCATAAAGGATTGATCCGTGGGCCAACAAGTCAATCTGAAATCCGAATCAAATGCAAATTAAGTTTGTTTAGTGTGATTATTGGGTCCACTAAAGTGCAAATCAAATGCGCCCTTGGTATATAACAAACACTTCATAGTTTAAACATCTCTACATTTAGTAGCTTTGTTTATATAGAATTTTGCCATGATATGTATATACAGAATATCCATAAAAACAGAATGCTCAATAAAGCACCCCATGGCGAGAGGGTACTTGATCAAAAAGAACACAAGCTTTTGCGAGATTTTTTGCTATACTGAATGTGTCATATTTAACATATAGTCATGCTACATGATTGGTTGAGCATAAATAACCCATAGGTTACTAATTTTGGCAAAAGATGTTTTGTTTAGTCACGCCAATATAGACTTGGATATTCTAGTTATCTTATGCTTTTTTGGGTATATTGTTTTATGTAAGCTCTAAATTATGTCGATAAAAATCAATATTGCTTAATTAAAAATTAAGATTTCAAAACGTTTTCATTGTGTATAGAGTTCTTAATTGCAAAATAAAAGTTTTCCTTGGCAACTTGACCCTATCTTGTGATTGTAATTCTGCTGCTATCTGACTAAAACAACTTGCCAATACATCCAACTCTTTACCATTTATGTCATTAGAATATAAAAACACTATGCTGCTAATACATTCTTTAATACATTCAATAAATTTCAATACAATACAAAACCTTAAACCTTGCCTTAAATATTGTGAGATGACAAAGAACTTTAGGAGGATGCAAAATAGTAAGAAAAAGGAAAAATAGGGGAAGAAAAGTCCTAAGAAAATTTGCAATGATTGAAATACCAGAAACTAGAGAAGGTTTATTACTAACAGTTAATTGTTTTGTATTTGGGAGCCATCTCCAAAATTTGTTTCAAAAAGCAGATATTTTGGCAGTTTTAAAGAAGTCAAAATCAATAAATATGAGAAAAGTTAATCTATGATAAAAAGTGTTAAGTCAACGAGCTTGCAATTGATTGGTTTCTTCCCTTAGGAACGAATTTTGGAGATGGTCCCTTATAATATGATAAAATAATTTATAATAACATAAGTAATCTAAGGAACAGATTAAATTTTAGTGTTAAGGGTGCGTTCTTGCAAACTGGTTTGGAAACTAGTTCCCGGTAAGCAAATCTTAATTAAAGTCTGCAGTAAAGATGCTAGAACAACATTGAAAACCTTTTGCTTTAAAAACTGGAATCAGTCATTGATAGCTTATTGCTTTGACAAGTTTAAGACAAACAGCAAATTACCTTACAACGCATTAGCCTTTATTGGTGTTGCGTCAGTGTCATTATGAGATATATTCATGTGGATTAATAAATCAATATATTAAAATTTAAAAAATAAAAATGATGGTAGATGTTTTCAAACTAAAACCAGAAGAGAACAAGATGGATTGCAAACTGGTTTGCAAACTGATTTTAGTTTTAATCAAGCAAACTGTAAAATAGATTAGTTTGCAAACTATTTTAACACTTTGCAATCCATGTCCGAAAAGAAGGGATCCTAAGGTTTAGTAAATGAAAGAACATGAATATTGTGAAAAAGCTAAAAACCTATAAATCACTAAAATATTGCAACAAAGTTCCCAAGATAATTATCACAAAATTTGAGACTTAAATAATAACAAAAAGAGGAAATGCCTACAATTTGTGGAAGGTTTATAACTGTTTATAACATTCGTTTGGTAGTTTTCTGCATGCAGTAGATGTCGATATTGCAAAACAGTTGTTATTTCTTTGCTCTTTTCACTGCATGCAGAAAACAACTTACTCCAGAAGTAAGGTGTTTGCTGCAAGTGATGCAAATAATGCAAAATCTCTTAGCTTTCTTAGCTAAACGCAAGCAACCATTTTGTTTGTACCAAAATTTTGCAAGATTTGCAGAAAAAAATCATAAATTATGTGATTATTGCGGACAGCAGCGGAGTTTGATTGGTGCTACATGTTTAGGAAATTTTGCAAATGGCCATTGCTTTGGTGCGCTGAAAAGCAATGATTGGATTTTCTCGACTTGCTGCAAAGTTTGCAAGTGCTGAATGCAGAACCTCTACCAAATGAATGGGCCCTAGAATAGGTACTAGGAGTTATTTCTCTCTGTAAAAAGCATGTTTTACATATTCATAACGCATTACATATCTTCTTTATAGGTGCTGCTACTCAGTTCACCATTGATGAGTACCGCTTGAAACGTTTGAAAGTTGCTGCCAGTCTTAAAGATGCTGCTGCCATAGCATTAGGTGGTACATGTTGCCGAAAAAACTGTACAAAAAACGTATGTGGAACTGGTATGTTATTTGTTTAATGTTATGACTTATTCAAATACCCTACAATCATTAACTATCAATATGCAGAATATTATAAAATAACATTATTATAAAACAAGTAATTGAAACTTGATTTAAAAGTTATCCAACTACTACATAATATTTGGAACTTATTTTGTTGCCAAAGGATATTTTCTTTCATTAAATTGATTCTGAGATAACAAAATACAAGTTGATCTCATATTGCAAAGTACGAAAAATAAATATAGTTTTTTGGTTTCACAAACAAATATTTAATGGTTCTGAAGAAAGAATAGTTTAAAAGTTTATGAAGAAACACGTTTGATTGATGTGAACATTATGCCATCATATTTGAATAAATTTATGCTGCTACCTCCACAAATACCTTTTTTGTACTTATTTTTGCATATTAAATTTTGCACAATGAGAAAAAATATTTTTTGTGAGTATTAATTTTTGCACATTTTTGCATATTTGGCAAATATTGCACATTTGCATATTAATATTCATGCATGGTCACCTATCAACAATAATTACATTCATTTAGAGGGATAAAAGAGATTATTTTTAACACTACATTTTTGCGCACATCGTTTACATGTAGTATCTGCACTAAAAGGTAACCTTTTTCTGCAAATGCACAAAAATTAGTACGAATAAGTTAATACAGCTTGCTGTTTAAAATTTAGCAATAGTATGCACCTTTTATTATTTTATAGAAAATCGATTGAGGCTGGAAGTTTCTAATATAATGACCACTTATTTCTGTTTAGAGGCTCAAATAATGCTTATTATTTTCAAAAAATGTGCTTAGCGGTTTTGTCTTTATAAGCCTGGATGTTTTTATTTATATGTGTTTTTTTCTTCATCAATTGATTCAAAAGTACACAAAATGTATTTGAATTTATGTTAGAAATTGAAATTGAACAACTTTCAACCTCAAAGTGTTCTTAAGATGTTCTTAACTATTTGACGATTTTGAGCCTTCTGCTGTTACAAGCTGCTCTTATAAAGAAAAAGTGTGTAGGTTAGAACAAAATTATATATCAATAACTTGATAAAATATGGATTAAATTACAGGTTGTTTAACATATGATTATTTTTTTTCCATTGATTCAAAAGTATACTACATATATTCAAATTTACATTATTAATTTTAAATTAGCACGAGCACCTCATAGTGGACACCTTTTTTGGAACTGGCAGAATCACGGTTAAACTCATAGAAAAACCTCTAACCTCTATATTGCAGACAGTTATATAGTGGACACTGATTTCAGGAACCACATGGTATCCCATATAAATTTACCTGCGGGCACTTGTATCAGGAAGGAAAAAAGTTACACTGATGTTAAAAATTGAAATGTATCATGGAAAGATCATGTTTGAATAACAAAGTAACAATAAACTCTTTTTTCAATAAATGAAACTATAAAGTTCTATTTCTGATGTATTTTTATTTCTAATATCATAAGAGGCAGTTTTTGATGATAACATAATATAGTAGAAATAAATTTAAAATAATTTGTGTTCTCATAAAAAATATACAAATATGTCGGTAAGTTAGAACAAATTATCAATAATAGATAGCATGGTTTTAATTACAGGTTGTTTACCTTACAGTAAATGTACGAAAGACGACAAAGGTTTATTTGCTTCACTGAGATATTTTCAACTACAACATGTATCAATCACACCTGAACAAGAAAAAAGATTTTTAAGACAAGTACTGGAACAAGAAAAGAAAGACACAGAGAATTTCATTCAAGTAGAAAAGGTACGATAATTCCTCTTTAATTCCATTTTGTATTTTAGGAAAGCTTATTCCTCAATTTTTGGAATTGAAGCCTCCATTTTAGATTTGAGAAGCTTCCTTCTTGAATCTTGAAATAAATAATAATTGTATTGTAAAACATACACTGGTAAACTAATGATTTTTATAACATTATTATTAAGGAGAGGAAGTCTTTTTTAGTAAAAGAACCAAAAAAACAAAAACATTTTTCTATTGTATGTTCCATTGTATAGTGTTTCTTTAATTTTAAAACTTTAGCAGATCTTTTTTTCATTTTATTAAAAGTTAAAAAAAGTGCCTAAGAAGTTTATAGCTTGCAAAATATAGGAAGTGTGTATGATTTCATATAATGCATAGGGATATTGCTAAATAAACAAGTTTCTTTGCCCTCTGCTAACACATTTTTGGTAAAAGTAAGTGCTCCCCGAAAGTATGCGCCCACCTAAGTGCGAAGGCCACTAATTTTGAAAGTGAGCACCTTGCTTTCTTTTGAAACTGTACGGTATCTTTTTAATATATAATGGAAACCAAATTATATCTTTTAATATAAAAATGGTGTGTTTTTAAAAGACATTATTATTTTATCTTTAAAAAATAATTATCTTGTTTTTGACAAGCAATATTTTCATATTATGCTATATGCTATATTTTAAAATCTATATTATATGCTATATACTGTATAGCTTACTAGCTTACTAAACACTACTATACACTATATGCTTATACTATATACACTTTATAATATGCTAAATATATACTATATACTATGGGCTATATGTATACACAATATACAAAGATATAACTTTATCAGGCTACTTTCAAAACTGTAACTTTGATTTATAAAAATTTTATTATCCAAACTATTAAGAGGACTATTAGGTAATTATAATAAGACACAATAAAAAATGAGTGCATACCTACCTTTAAAATTAATGGTACTATACGGTGATTAATATTCAGGGGGATTAAATTTTGCAGTATTTTGTGGATTTTGTGGCAATCCATGAAATAAGTCGTGGATTTTGTGGCAATCCATGAAATAAGTCCTCGCAACATATTCCTAGAGCACTCATAAATCCCTGCAAAAATATTTCCCTTATCTACTGAAATTTTGAATGGGGTCCAGGGGATAAAAATCCATGGATCATTTTTCAAACCTTGAGCTTTCACTATAACAAAAAACAATAAGTATTGTAGATAGAGTTGATCAGAATTTATTTTTAAAGAATATAAACTTCATCGTTCAATAACTGTCTCATGTCCATCTATAATGTTATGTTTAATGTTATGATGCTTTTCCAGGCTGGCCTGAGGTACAAAAATAAATCCCAGTGAAATCTCGAGATGCAGCAAAACTGAGAAAATAAATCACCATGAGATGATTAAATTTTGCAATTTTTCTAATCTGTAGAATTTAATCGCCATGAAAATTAATCCCCTTAAGGTACTTAATGCAGCAAATTTTTATGCAATCATTTAGCGAATGCTCTTTGGAAAATGTTATGCAAGTAGAAATTATTGCGAAAGCGCCAAACGAGAAAACACACATGATTTAGACATGAGTTTCTCATATAACTAAGGTTTTGTTAAAACGGTTTTAACAGTTTCAATTGTATGTTTTTTAAGGACTTTTCTTTAAGGGTGTATTGTTTTTGCTTGACTGTATTGACCAATTCAACCAAATCAACCAAATCAAATCAACTGAATGAATTAAATTGTGTGAAACAAATACAAAACCGTCAACTGTTTTTGTTTTGGTAGCCATATTTTCATATAGTAACTCACAGATATTTTCGGAAATATGATTGCTATGTAGTTACTACTTGCAGTGCTACCAGGTATGCGCACAATACGCATGGGTAAAGGATTTTTGACTTATAAACACATACATTTTTTTGACTTAAAATAAAGTGTCTTCAGTATGAAACGGTTTTTGTTAGTCGAAAAATAAATAGTCGAAAAATCACTACTGTTAATTAAACATGTATCATATTTTATTTTTCAAAATGGCATATCTTACAAGTACACATGCGTATGGCGCACAAATTTTGTAAACTCGCTTAACCAGTCTTTGTGAGTATTTTTGTTGGCAATGGGAAAATGGGAAAAATGAGACTTTTTGGTCGACAATCGATGAGATCATTAACAAATAACCAAATCAACCTGCTTCAGAGAGAAAATGGAGACTTAGAAAATTTTCGAACGTTTGATTTACATTCACCAAAATAATTATTTCATGATTTTCTCATGATTTTTGTTGACCTAAAATTTTTTGGAATTCAGTTTATATGGATCCTATCCAAAGTCACATTTGCACTTGAAAATCTTTTGAAAAATATTTTTTCTATGAGACTTTGACCACATTCATCAAAATGTTTTTCTCATGATTTATGTTGACTTTTGAATTCATGATTTGTGTTGAATTTTGAATTCACTTTATAAGGATTTGACCAGAATCACATTTGGACTTAAGAAACTCTTTGAAAATTAGCTTATCTAATAGACTTTGACCATGAACCTTTTTTTTTGGCAGACATTTTGTATGTTGGGGAAGCTTCTTCCTCAATTTTTTCAGATGATATTTGTTATAAAAAATAATTTTTAAAATTTTAAGAATTCAAGTCTCCATTTTAATTTTAGGAAGCTTCGTTTTTCAACTTTAAAATAAATATTAACGTATATTAATGTGTAGTCACTTTAGAGCCATAAAACATTTAACTACTATAATGAGTATATATTTTTATAACATTATTAATTACTCACAATTAAAATTTAGGAATATAATGACAATTCAAAAGAAGGAAGATTTTGTTAATACACAAATAAATTAGAAATATAATGACAATACACAATTCAACAGAGGAATATTTTTTATTAAGCGAATAAATTGTTTTAATGAATATGTAATCTTCTATTTCATTATTCTTTATTTCTTTTAATTTTAATAACAGATGATGACAACCACCTTTACTCATTTTAGCAACTTAATAAATTAACTTTTAAGTATTAAAGTATTAGCATTCAAGTATTAAAGTATTAAACTTTTAAGTATTAAATGCAATTTATCAGTATTAAATGCATGGTTTCTATATACCTACTATTACATAGACATACATGCATACATATACATGCATATACAGACATATACATGCACTAGTACAGTATGTATGATCAAAGCATATCCAACTATACATAATAGTTTGAGTAGCCTAGTGTAACATACACCATGTTTTTAAAAACACAACTAATACTATAACATAAGTGTATTCTCTATTTTTTATTTGGTGTGTACATAATGCTATGATGTATAATGTGTATGTAATTCATATCCACCATGGAGGAGTGACTTGTGGGCATTGCTTTAGGCTATGATTTGAAATTTCACTACTCTCCTTCACAGTGACTTGACATAATTTTACCTTGATAAAGGTGTTCCAATTGTTTATTTGAC
>JAULBZ010006844.1:0-12021 GCA_032360805.1 Neoturris breviconis | reverse complement strand
CGTTTTTAAAATAACCACATATAGTGGTTATTTTATGCCAGCAGAGGCCAGGGCTTTCTTCGCCGCTCTTCCGTGTTTGAAAAGGCAAGAAGCCCTGGGAATGAGGTTGGACTATCGCTATCTCCAGACTTTGTGTAGTAGGCAATTGGTTACGGACTAGTGGATTAGTTAATTGAATTTATTCTAACTCCACGTTATTTTATTCAGCCTTTCCCTTGCTAAACCTTTTTACATAACTTTTGAATGAATGGTTTATATTACTAGACTTTTCCTGCAATTTATCTAGGATCATTTTGGACTGTTTTATGCTACGGTTGATTTCCTAAAATTTAATAAGCGTGGGGTTGGAAACATTCATAGAATCATTCCGGGGGGTAGAAGGGGACATGAATGGGTTTTTTATCGTTATAGTTGATCATGAGAATTTCAGAGTTTCTATCATAACATGCGTGGATGTTTTAGACATTGTATTCATTCAAAAAACATTCAAATTTTATATCGTCTATTATGTGTAGTTAAAGATGGAGAAAATATATGTCCAATGATTTACCCCTCAATTTATGGATTTTCAATATGCAATATCTTTAACTGCCTTCATGAATTGTAACAGGATGAATTGAATTACACGAATTTTATAAGATTGCAAAATGGTGCTGCTCTATAATTTTGGCATGGTTGTATCGTTAAGTAACATTTTTATGCTTATATTTAATATAAATATTTAATCCTTTCACGTCGACAGTCATATTTTGTGGGGTGGGAGGTAAAATCCGAAATGTTATGTTCTAAATATACCATTAAAAGACTAGCTAAAAAATAATTAAGAAATTTTAAAATTGCTTTGTAGAGGATTCCTTTTTGTTTCCGGTATCTCAAACATGTGCTAATTTTTATTCTATCACTATAATTTATTCTCCTTCATAGAGCAATCTCCTTCTCAGAACAAAAGCCATCCACGTTGCAGCCGCAAAATCAAAGTACGATGGAGTGCATCCTACACAACCACAATTTTTTGCCTTTCGCACGTCCAACCTCAGCAGAGGAAGGTGCTCGCAGTATATTTGTCATACGTTTTACTTTTTGCTTTGAAAATTAAATACAGGAGGAAGAAAATCTTTTACCATGGAAATCTATCAAATTTGCTTATTTGATTTTGTTATTAAAAAGGATCTATTTGATGATATACAATATAAATTATTGCTAGAGATTATATCAAGTTGAGTTTTACTCAGATTTGTATACTGAATGAGTATCTCAAGATCTCGTGAAAAAAGCAACATACGACGCTACTACAAAAATAAAAATATATCTGCAATTTATTTGTTGTTGTCTCTTAGCTTTGTGAAAAAGGAAATAAATAAGGTTATTTTCGGTTGACGAAGGAATTAGAAAATAACTTTTTATTATACACAGCGTGAAAGCCTACCGAATACGATCCCGTATTTCTCCGTATTCCGACTGTGTATTGCCATATATATGGTAATACACAGCTCGAATACAGAGAAATACGAAATCGTATTCTACCGGCTTTTGCGCTGTGCTAGTGAGTAAAAAACCTGTTCAATGTCAGCAGTAAAGACGCTAGAACAACATCATTTGACGTTGGTCTACCGTCTAAACTGGCAACCTTAAACCATATGGACACAAGATGTTGATTTTTTCTCTGCTTACCATAGATGCTTTAATTAGCGCCAGTCTTCTATAAGCACCGGGTATGTTTTAAATAAATATTGAATAGCACCGGCCTGTAATAAGCGCCTCACATTATTGAAGAATCAGAAAATGATCTGCTCGACCGCATCGCCGCTAGCGATGTCAAAGATGCTACAGATGATACTAGACAAAGAAAGAATATGTTAATAAAAGTTGGACATAATGTACGACTGATGAAACAAATTCGGACGTTGTTTCTATTTTCCGCCCAATCTAATATCCGATTTAAGAAATAAGCGCCATTATTTTTTAATTCATAGAATTTAACCGAAAATACTTTTATTTAATTATTCTATAATATAAAGTACTCAAATACGACAGTAAGTCAAGTCATTCTAGTTATTATGTTGACTAGTGCGGCTATTAATGGGTGGGTAGGTGGGTGGGTCAACGAAAAACTATCAACGTGTGATTTGCCTGCTTGCAAACGCCCTTTTAAAACTTGGATCACGTGACCATAATTATTGCATAATTAGACACCCTCCTCCTCTTACGTTTATAATATAACATAAATAAATTCATGTCTCCTATTAGCGCTCCCCAAAAACTCAAACTGTTAAATAAGCGCCGGTTGCGCTAATTAGAGCGTTTACGATAAATGATATTTTTCAAGATTGTTCTTATTATACTGTTTCGTTGTTTTGTTCAAATATAGTTAAAAGGAAGTAAGCTTCATACACAGCAATTTATTTAATTTAATGATCCGGAATGTTATGGTATGCTGTGTTATTGTAGATAAATGCCCCATGATATTTTGTCAGAATTTCATCGCAGAGTAACGAAAACAAGAGAAACAGAAAGTTCAAGATGAAGCTTATTGTTTTACTAATTAAGGTGACTTTTGGTAAGTTATAATCATGTCGACACTTTGCAGAACCACAACGTCTGATCAAAATTGACGTTGTTTCCACATTTGACGTATTTTACACAATGTGACGAGGCGTCTAATTAAAGTTTAGAAAGAACTTCGTTTCGAGGTGATTGTCACTACGATCAAGGTCGTAAATTATGATAAAACCTGTGAATTTTAAAGGGTAATATACACCACAGGTAAATCAACCATGAGAAGTCCCTAGAGATTTATGTCAGAGATTTATCGAGTAGACTTAGGACTTACAAATTTGAAAAACTCTCTTAATTCTAGCAGTCTAGTACCTAGGCTCTTGAAACAAATTCTTACTTTCGTTCCGATCACTTTGCTAGTAAATATTGAAGGCTTTTTATCAAAATTGAAATTCCGAATTTTTGCACGAATTTACCTTTTTACCAAATATATATACCACGATTGTAGTATACAACCTACCCTGCCGGTACTTGACGTCTTACCAACGCCAAAAAACGTTGTTTTGACATCCAGAAATCAGAGCGACGTCATTTCGATAAAACGTCACATACCCAATGGGTGAAGACGTCATTTTCACATTGTAACGTCTTCTGACGTCGCGTAGACATCTCTTCGGCGATGATAAGGCTTTGCGTACAAGCAGGTATATATATGGGTACAAAATGGTAAAATAAGACACAAATGCATTACTACGCCATCATTTCGATATTGCTTAAATACAGTGTATGAAAGTTAAACTTTTTTTCTGAAGCTTTTTTTCTCTATTTTTAGTTTGCAGTTCATTGAAGTACGAGAAAATCTTGCATAATGAATTATTATTAAATTACAATGCTGACGTTAGACCGGAAGAAGATCATGGTGAGCCTGTACATGTGACGTATGATATGGTCTTACAATCATTATCTTCCCTTGTAAGTCAGAACTCAGTCGGCGCACGACGCCGGATCAGCGTCAAAACATCGTCAAAACAACGTCGCGACGTTGTTTCAACGTTGATCTAACGTCGTGTGCCTTTCCGGGAACTAATTTAACCCTATTTAGGCCGAGCTGCTAAACTTGTATTCATAACTTTTGAATGAACGGCTCACATGACTAGGGTCATTTTGAACAGGTTTTTATGCTGACAATGGACAGGTTTTTATGCTGACAATGGACAGGTTTTTATGCTGACAATGAACAGGTTTTTATGCTGACAATGAACAGGTTTTTATGCTGACAATGAGCAGGTTTTTATGCTGACAATGAGCAGGTTTTTATGCTGACAATGAACATGTTTTATGCTGACAATGAAAAGGTTTTTGTCCACGGTGTTATTGGTTTCTTTGGTATGAGGAACCAATTGGTAACTGACTACTCCTCACTGTATTATTTGACGGGTACACGTTGTTTTTTTAATATAAGAAACAGCTTTATAAGAAATAGACTGGATTTAGGTAAAAAAAATAAAAAACACAGAACTGAAATTTGCAATTGGTACAAATGGTACTTCAGAAACACCTCTAAATTACATATAGATCTCACAAAATTTTCTTATTTGAACTAAAGACATTTCTTTGGTTGTCACAGAAACAGATTACATTACGAGTCCGTTTCAATTTCAATCTTTTGTTAGGATTTTATGTAGCAGTACTAGCTATATATATGGCTAAGAAACAAATAAAAAACTTGAGTTCTAACATATTGTCAAAAAAATAAGAAACTCCAGTTCTCGCTCAAATCCAAAGTATCTTATAAAAAAATGTGTATTTGACAGGTATTCATTCTTTATAAGATATAATTTTGAAAAAATAACCAAATTGCACGTTTTTTTATAAAATACTTATTATTTGAGCGAGAACTGGAGGTTCTCATTTTTCTATATACATTTTGGAACTCAAGTTTCTTAATTCTTTGATCACTAATAAGTAAGATCCACTAGACCTAAGTATGGACCCCTAAATGAGTTTAACCCTAAACGAAGAAACCAATCAAATACAAGATCGTTTAGGGTGAAATGTAAAGGCTGTCCAAGGCTGCCCAACATAAGTTTTATAGGTTAAAATCTCGAAAAAGATAACTTTAGAAAAGTTTAGTAAAATTTAGTTGGCATTAAAATTAGTCCGTTAAAGATTTAGGCACCTATGGAAGAATGTTAAAAATGTTTAAAACTAAACATGATTCCTGCCGGCAAGTAACGTGTTTTCAACCTATAAAAACACTTTGTTTTGACGTTCTAAGGTCAAAACCATCACGTGCCCATTTGGAAGTAGTTGCATCCATATTTATTACAATTTTATCAACGTTATTTACAAGGATACCACTCTCTGTGACTTCTACAATTTCAACTACCTCGTAAACGTTTTCTATAATTTCGCCATTTTTGATAATTAAATCTACCTCTTCGTCGATGTCTTTAAATATAGGTCTGCTAAAAAATACGTCGACTAAAAATACAGGTCGGTTTAAAAAAGTCGGTATTAAAATTTAGTCGCCTAAGGAAAATTTAGTCGCTTTTTGCTGGGTTTCTTTATTGATAGGGTTGTTTCGTACCGTTTGCAAATTTCGGTTCTTTTTTTTTTGCTATTAACGTGGTTTTATTGACGTTACTGCTGACTTTGAACAGGTTTTTGTGCACTAGGATAAGCTGATTCAGTAACCGGATAATAAAGCTTCTTGTTACCCTACAAGCACAAGCAATCGGATTAATGTTAAACGGCAAAACGTCGTTGCGACGTGATTTCGACGATAGTCCGACGTCGTGTCGCAAATTAGGTACCCTCTCGTCATTAAATTATAAGCATTTTGGAAGCGACATACTTCAAAAGTTGTCGAATATACCTGTTAACAAAATAAGTAAAAGTTTAAATCATTTAATAAAATATTTTGTAGGAAAACACTATTGGTTACTTCAAGTTATAGACAATAGTCAATTACCATGTACCATCAAATAAATGTCTCACTTTGACTATCAACATATAACGAATACTGAAGAGACCGCAAACAAAAAGGTTTAATATAACGAGGCGTTTAATATAACGGGGCGTTTAATATAACAGGGCGTTTGCTTAACGTTCTACAACTACGTTGTTATGTGATAACTGTTCAATAATGTTTTTTCTATTATATCTAAAGCTTATATTCTGTGTAACTTTTAGTAAATACCTATTTAACATAGTTGTGTCAAGTTCAAGCCATTTTATTGGACAAATCATTTATTGAAACCGCTTCAACAATTCCTATGATTCCTGGTCAAATCCTTATAAAATCCAATTCTGTTCAAACCGCTGTTTTTAGTTAAATGTTTAGTACTTACACCCAGAGGTAAAATTTTAGATTGTCATTAAAAGACACTAATAATACCATTTCAACGTTGTTCTGGCATCCTTACTGTGATCTTTGAAAAACTTTTTGCCCATTGGGAAGTAGTTCTGAAGCAACACTGCTTATCATTAGTATGACGAAGTTTACGGGGTAAAAACCCGGATGTCCCAACGCATATATCAATTTTTTCTGATTGAAGCAAATATGTTGCCTTTTATGTATCATTTACTGTAAACAGTAAGAAGAAAAAATAATTAATCGGATTATATAACGATACGAGTCCGGTTGTTCAAAAGCCGATAAAAGCTAATCTAGGATTAAGCATTGATTATTGATCAAATGTTATCAAAAAAATGTTTTTTGTCTGCATCTCACCATGCGGTGATATCCGAAACTGTGTACAGCAGTCAATTACATTGTGTTCTTTTCTCATTTGCAGGATGTAAAAACGCAAATATTGGAAATAAATGCATTTACGTCGTTGGTAAGTGTCCCAGTGAGCAAAAACTTGTTCAAAGTCCGCAGTAAAGACGCCACAACAAGGTCTAATGTCTTTACTACAGACTTCGAACAAGTTTTTCCTCACACTTAAAATGACATTACAATTGATTGACGTATTATTGATAATAACAGCGTGCAATATTTCTACATTTTTGATTAATTTTTTTTCAATTGTTTATTTTGGGGTATCTTTTTATTTTTGAGTTGGAACTCTACTCGCACAGTCTTTTTAATGCCGCGACGTCAAAAAGACGTCTTTACGACGTTGATAAGACGTCGCGCGCCCACTGGAATATGACTAGAAATTTTTGACTTATCCTACAAAATATCTAGGATCATTTTGAAAAAACTAATTTTGGGTAACCAAGGATAATTTTCCCTTAGCAACCATGCTTTTGACAGGTGGTAAAAAAATCAAAAAAAATATTTTCTTCTAATTTTTGCTTGAAAATCATTTTGGTATGGCTTTAGTTTTGGAACAAAATATTTTTCACCTTTTTTGCACCACCTGTTGTATTCGTCTAGATAGGGTTTAGGTTAGTCGCGTTAAGATGCGTCAAGGCTTAACGTCACTGAACTTTAAATGAAAGATTATTACTCATTTGAAGAGTCTTTTTCGACACTCGCGCTAATTAAATTCAAATAACGCCGCTCAGTGCGAACCAACCAACCTTTATTTGATCTGGGTGGTTAACATCCCCAGTTAGTTATAATGTTAGAATTTTGTACATTTCCATTGTGGATTAAGTGAGTACGGATACTCTTTATACCAATTTTATCTTTGATGTTTTCCGACGTTGTTTCGAAGTCGTGTGCCCACTGGGATATTGCTGATAAGGTTCAGATAATAGCATTCAAATAGTAACGAAAATTTGTCACATTTACGTCCAAGGACGTCGTAAAAATGACTTGTTCTAGACAATGATCCTGTCGGCACACAATGCCATATCGACGTCGTAAATACGTCGTGACATCAAAACAACGTCTTTGCGACGTTGATATAAGATTGCATGTTCACTGAAGTATAATTTTATTCAATTTAGCAATGGTATGATCCACAGTTACGATGGAACACAACAGAGATGGATGGGATACAAAATACAACTATCGGAAGTAGTTTGATATGGACACCGGATATTGTACTGTACAATAAGTAAGACTAAAAGTTGATTTACATTAATCTTATCCAGGCCGGGCTTTTCGGCGCTCTAAATAGCCGGGGGATGGAACTATGCTGTAGTGTTGAAACCTTCCATTAAGTTAGGTCAACACTTAATTAATATTTTAACATAATAGTTTTCATAATGATGTCCTTACTTATGATGACGTCATCACATAAGACAGGTGCCGCAAAAAAGATTTTTAGTTGAAATATTTTTTGTTACAAAAATTATATACAAAAATTATTTTCAAACAAAAATAAGAAGAAAACCATCTGTCAAAAATATGGTTGCTAAGGGAAATTATCCTTAATTACTGAAACATTTTTTTCTCAAAGTGATCCTAGATAAATATTGTAGGAAAAGTCATACAATTTCTAGTTATATAACCAATTCATTCAAAACTCATATTATATTCTAAAGCTGATTTTTACATTCTATTTCGAGATTCATAAAGGCAATACTATGTTTTATAACATATCGTCCGGTTTTTTCATAAGCTGTTGCAGTTTAGTCATAATAGGGCGCCAAACGTAGCAAAAATACCAAAATATCAAAATATCCGTCATAACATCACCAAATGACGTGACGACAAAGTGATGTCATATATATAACGTCAATACAAGATTTAAGGTTATATGATAAATATTAAGTTATTTACATTTGTATTCTCTGGAATATAAGGAATTTATGGGCAATTTGAAAAGTGGTTTCGAGAAATGACTAATAGGTATAGATCACGTTGTATAGCTATGAATATTTTCAAAAATGTGTAAATTCGGAATATACTAATTTTGTGAAAAAGTTTCAAGACTTCAGCGTTTACACAAGAAAGATTATTTGAAAAATATAGCACCCTGGCAGAATCCGCCAAAAATAACGTAAATATCCAAAAATATATTCCATAATTCAAATACTTAATGAAAGTTAAGAAAAGTCAACTAAATTTCAATACCATACCAATAATACAAAAAATGTTATCGCCAAATAAATATGGAGCACCCCCTCTCCCAAAACACGATATTGTAATGGTCAATTAAGGCAAAACTCTTGAAATCAAATTAACAACTTAATTTTGTATGAAGAAATTTGTACCTTAAGTAAAAATAATAACAGGGTGACTTTTAACGATAATTCGGAAATCGTGTTTAGCTACACCTTAAAAACAAATTTGTTATAATATTGGACTACAAAACGAATTTCAACATAAGGATTACAAATCTGTTTCGCCTTTTCAAATATATTTTTATATTTTTTATACTTTAATTATGTTAATTATATTGATAACTAACTCAGTATCAGCAAGGCTTATTTAAAATCCGCAGAGAAATGCTAGAACGGCGACGAACGACGTTGTTTAAGCGTATTTTTGTCGTTGTTCAAGCGTACTTTTTTGTCGACGTTATTGGTCTATTACTCGCTTATATTTTGAAAATAGATATAATAAATCTATAAAAATCAGATACTACATAAGTCTTTTAAATGATACTAAACATGACCTAGTTGGGGAAATGCCCATATATGGTTTACGCAGCTTATCCCTTGTTAGGCTACCTGTTACGCCACCTGTCATGGGAACTAATTACAGATAAGAACTGCGTTTTTACAAATCTATGCTAAAGAACGTATAGTCAATATTTTGATATTATGTAAAACAAATAGCGTGGCCCAAAGTTATTTTTTAATGTTAGGCTCTTAGAACTTTGCTTAGAACTGGAGCAGTTTTGTATTTTCCGGATCGAAAATTTTATTTCAATGACCAGAATAATGTAATTTACACACCAAAATAAAAATAATTTACGGACCGATAAAAACTGGCATTGTAAAGCATGTATTTGAGATTATGAAGTACATTTCATTCTCCAAAGACATGCTTCATTGATAGACCAAATCCAGTTTATATTAGCTACCTACAAAACTCTTTATAAATGTTCGTCATTTTCATTCCCAATGATGACGTTATACTTAGGTCATGTGATCAAATATTTGAAATGTCAAATTCACCTAAATAATCATTTTTTAACATATGTTAGAGTTATGACGTCGCAATTAGGTGAAGTAATTAAACTGGGCCAAGTTTCATACTTCGCGAGATCTTAGGTGTGGGCCATAATACCATTCACCCTCCACCCACCATGACTGACTACAAGGGTCTAAAAAGCCCATGCTTAATTAGGGTTGAATAGCCTTGGGCTTTGTTTCTACCTGTAAAAATGAATATCCTCTTTTAAAAGTTACCCCAATGGCCACGTGACGATTTTCAACGCAAAGCAGACGTTCTTTTGACGTCAGAACGTTGTTCTTACGTTGTGTGCCCACTGGATTGGAAAGGGGTCCCAGCAAGCAAAAGTTGGATGACTTCGTTCACTTTATATATCATAGTGCTGACGACCGAAAATACTTCCATGTGGAAATCTACAAAACAAAGGCTTTAGTTACACATGAGGGTATTGTTATTTGGAATGCTCCAGTCACGTGGAAAGTATCATGCTCTTGTGACGTCACATGGTTCCCTATTGATGAGCAGGTACGTTTTTAACTGACAGATATACATAAACAAAAAGGTATTAGGGATAAAGTGCAGTTTTCCCTTCTTTTTTTTTTTGGATTGGCTGCAGTGAGTTGTTACCGTCGCTCTAATTTCATTTGCAGAATTTACAGAGAGATAATATCGTATTTTTCTACTTTAAAGTTTTCTAGAGCTTAATACAATATATTTATTTAAGGGGTAGGGAACTAAAAAAAATATGGGTGATTCCCTACCGGCACATGATGTCGCAATTACGTCGAAACAACGTTAAAGCAACGTCTGACGTCGTTTCAACGTTGTTTCGAGGTTGTTCCGATGACATGTGCCCACTGGGTTGTGAAATTTGTTTTTTTTTTATCTAGGCAATATAAAATTTTATTTTTTCGCAGAGAGAAAATACTTGTTCAAAGTCCCCACTAGTGACACTAGAATAACGTCGTGCGATGTATTTAGCGTATTCACTGTTGACTTTAGGCAAGTTTTGCCCATTGGGTTTTTTTTCTCTGTGAGTCTAGTTGGAGGAGTTTAATATTCACGAAAATAAATCTGCACAGAAGAGTGATATATCAACGGTCATGCAATTGATTGGTTTTTCTGTTAAGAAGAAGTTTGATTCAATAATCTCCCATGACGGTATGCGACATCGTATCAACGTCAAACATGCGTCGCTTTGACGTCACAACAACAAAACGACGTCTTTTCAACGTTGATGTGTAGTCGCCTGCTGACTGGATGTTCTTTGCTTCCTTGTTTAAAAATCTTTAAAATCTTTCCATTGGACAAGAACTTGTTCAAAGTCTGCAGTAAAGACGCTAAAACAACGTCTTTAGTGCGGACTTTGAGCATGCTTGGTTGTACTCTCAATTTTTTTTACTTCCAGATTTGTCGAATCCAGTTTGGTTCGCATACATACAGCAAAGCGCAACTTTCAGTAGCCTTTAAAAATAATTCAGATACACAAGAACATTTTCTTGGAGGTGAGAAAATATTTTGTACAGTTTAAGTTTGAGAAAATATATAACTAATGGTTACTCTTACCTAGGGAGCAAAAAACATGTTTAGAAAGTTTCTACAAACGGGTCCAGGACCACTTTCGACCCTCGGAACTGGAGAGTTTCAACAACAAAAAATTCTTTAAATACAGTATTCTTTTGGTCTACAAGGCATTATAACTGCTTTTTATTGTGTAATAGTTAAAAAAACCATTCGCAATTAGCAGATATAACAATATAATTAATTGTTCTAGCGAAATTTCTTTTTTCGCCTTTCATGTCAGGTTTTCACGGCTACTGCGGTTGGATACTCACATTTTACCTTAAATGACGACGTTTCAATTTTTTATTACATTTTCCTGATCAAGTTTCAAGTAAAACGGAGCAGTATTCTCCGTTTGATAAAAAGCATCTACTCTATTCCCCCGCGTATAAGCCCTGTTTAACCCTATTTGGACCGTGATTTGGATTGACTGTCATGAAACTTGGTATGGTAGTACTAAATCATCTAATAAACACTTTAAAATAGTTATTTGTTGCTGACGTCATCACCTTTCGCTTATATCATCAAAAAACACACATTACTGTGATTTTTTTTAAAGTGTGTATTCTTTTAAAACATATAACTGTTGTTTTAAACCTGTTTTTTTCATTCTGTTTCGAGATCCAGCAAGATACTATTATGTTTTTGATCATATCTTTATGGTGGCGTCATAATTATAATGTCAACACAAAGATATGTCCCCCTAACGGAAATCAGCATTAAGCATTCATTTTCTCTTTAACTCCAAAAATTAAGAATGTGAAAGTTTTCTATAGAAAAAAAAAAGAATTGCGGGAATAACAAAAAGCATTAAAATTAACCTATTTGCAGTTCCTGATCTTGATATCTCAAAAAGTCATTCCCAGCCGGCAAAAACCTGTTCAAAGTCAGCAAAATAACGTTAGAACAACGTTCAAAGAACGTTATTCTAACGTTAT
>JAULBZ010006843.1:0-12022 GCA_032360805.1 Neoturris breviconis | reverse complement strand
CCCCCCCCCCCCCCCCCCCCCCAACTTATTGTGCTTTATAGAACAGTAGGTTAGGGAGCCAGTTCTGCAGCCAGCAGGATCGGAGGGTGGTGTGAGTTCAAACCTCACTATGCTAGCAAAATCTTGTTCAAAGTTCAAAGTCCTCAGTAAAGACGCTAGAACAACGTCTTTATTGCGGACTTTGAACAAGTTTTTACCAACTAAAATGTTTACGCGATTTACTTTTCTTATTTTGCAGATATTTAGAGGAATGTGTAAAATTAACTTCCATATTTTCTTACATAGCATATACTTAAAAATATTTGAAGGGTTGTTATTGGGTAAGAAAAATATGTCGCGTTAATACGTCAGAGTTTGTGCGGAGGAGAGTACTCTCCTGTGCCTAATTGTAGGGGGTGCTAGTAACAGGGGTGGGGTCTGCATAAAACCTGAAAATCCTTAAAAAGGGGGTGTTTTGTAGGTGTGTTTTGTAGGTTAAAGGCTTATAAAACTTGTGCCTAATAAACGGAAATGAGTGGTATTTTTTGCATTCTCGTGTATCGACAACTGTTGCATTGGATAATTATGTTAGCAATGTTTGTCAATTCTATATTGTTCTTACTCCTGTTATTCGTTACTTCCTGGAATGCAAGATTTTGCCACACAAATCAGTAACATTTAAGGGGCTATGTTATCAAGAAATACGCAGGGTTTACTTATTAATTTCGGGGAAAAAAATGTGTCAATGCAGAGAACACTTGTTTGTCAATCGGTGTTTGAAAAGGTTAACCCTATTTGGGCAGGGGTGGGGTGGGAAGGGGCGGATTGTGCCAGGGCGCCATATTTTTTCGAATAACTTTTCTTGTGTAAAACACGGACGTCTTGAAACTTTGTCACATTTAGTGTATTCCTAATTTACAGATGTTTGGAAATTTTCGTAGATATAGATCAAGTGATCTTTAAATTTATTGGTCATAATTCGAAACCACCTTTCCATAAAATCCTTATGAAAATAAAAAGTACAAATGTAATAACTTCTTCAATATTTATCATATAGCCTTCAAACTTTTAGCAATGACTAAGGGTCATGATGATGATGATAAGTCAATGATCTTGCAATAAATTGGTTTCTTTGTATCGAAGAAACCATAGAAACCAAGCCATTGCAAGCTCATTGACGAAACACACTTCTGCACAGATCCATTTTTGTTGAATCTTGTCAATCTTAGTTGATTTACCCTTAACATAATTATTACGTCACTTTGTCATGACGTCAATTAGTGTCATGACGGCTTTTTTGGTATTTTGGCACCCTATTCTGACCAAATTGCATCATTTTGTGAAAAACCCGGAAGATATGTCGTAAAACATAGTAATACCTTTCTGAATCTTGAAGCAGAATGTAAAAATCAGTTTTAGAACAAAAGCTTTTCAAAAAACAATCATTGTTAGGTGTGATTTTTGATGACTTCAGCAAAAATTGATTACTTATGATGACGTCATCAAGGCTAAACAGCTGGTGTAAAAAAAATACCAAAATTTGGTTTATAGGAATAGGGTTAAGGTCGAAAGATCGGCCAATTTGTGAGCTTTAGCCTTTTGTATATTGGAAGTAGCTATGTGGAATTTTAGTAAGGTAGCCTCAGCCACAATTTTTTAACCTACTTCTCAGGGATCATATTAAATTGTTCGCGACATAACTCTTCGGCTATTTTTTGGGAAACGTTGAGTTATTAATTATGAAATTCATTTTCAGACGCTTCTTAGATTTCTCGATTTAATTCCGATGTGATCCCGATTGATTAAATTCTGAAATTGTTTTTATATGGATAAGTAAAGTTTGTCTTCTATGATGAAGTATGAAATACGTTAAGCGTTTGGTCAGAAGTTATGTTTTCAAATCAAACTTCGTTCTCAGGACCTCGGATATAAAGGAGTGAATCGCTGGGATTAAAGTTTCAGTATATCTTTCAGAAAATCTTTGGAAAGTATTGCTGTGAGAAAGTAGTAATTTCGTAGTTTACGATATAACTCATATGGAATTTTTTTTAGATACTCGCGAAGCTAGTTTAGTACATGCTTTATCAGCAGCCTCGATTGCATACCGTTATACAGAGATGTGTTATGAAAATAAAGGTTGCTCTTGTGGGCGCAAAGGAACAGTATGGAATATGCTATATCCAAAACAATATATCGAATTCCGACCATGTACGAATTATATCAACAGAGGAATAGAATTTTCGAAACAATTTACTGAAACTGTTTACGATCCAACAGTAGATGGCATCAAAAGAAAAAACAGTGTAAAATCGTATAATCATCAAATAGGACGTGAAGTAAGTGGATCTTTACTTTCAATTGATGTGGTTTGTTTGAAATTACTCTTAACTATGTATTTGTTAGCTAATAAGTTTTTATAGAGTTCTATTTCACAACTTTCTAAGCTATACCTAAATTTTCTTTTCATAAATTCGTATATCCTAAAAATTCCAATTTCCCCGACGGTTTCGCTTGGTTTCAGGTTAATATTTATAAAACCGGAATTCGGCTAGAATTCCAAAAGTGACCACAAATTAAAAATACGAAACAGAACTGCTCTGATTGGCTTTGTCTATACTAATGCATGTTTTTTTTTTAAATATAATTGGAATAAATAAAGACATAAGATGTGCTGACATAAGCAAAACAATAATTACTTTAAATTCTTCTGATGATGATGATGATGGACCGTAACCGTTCCAAGTTTTATGAAGTTAGCATTAGCTGATCAAACCGGAATTCGCCCCGTTAGTTTTATCAGACTCAAAAAAGCCCAGTATCATATTAGGGTTGATTATTAAAAACGTTTTTAAAAATATGCAGTGTTGATTTATGACCTTTCGTTTATATTTTCAGCGTTAAGTTATTGAAACGGTATATTTTAAACGGTAATTAGACGTTACAAGAGAGTAGCGGATACTTCCAAATATGGAGTTATACGGAGCCGTATTTCGTTCATGTTATCGGTTATGCTTTGTTTATTTCTATTTTCAGACCGTTGAAAGAAATAAAATAATAAAATGTCATTGTATTGGTTCATCTGCTACCTGTCAATCAAAAATATGCTTTAAAATTATCCCTCTCTTCAGAGTGGTAGCGCAAGACTTAATGAATCGATATAATTACGCGGATAAATTAAATATAGCAGAAGCTGAAATTGGAGCAAGTGAAATCAAAACTAATGATAACCAAATCGTACCGCGGTTAATGGATTATAAAAGTATGTTACCGCTGTATTATACGAGTGAATCTTTGAATTACTGTGACCCAGATGTAGCAAACAACATGCCTGGTACAACAGGACGACTTTGCGTTTTTAATGGCACTCAAAGTGATTCTTGTAAAAGATTGTGTTGTGGAAGAGGATTCCATATAAAAATTTATAATAAAATAGTAGATTGTAGATGTAGGTATATCCATTGTTGTCGTGTTGAATGTGAACAATGTATTGTACAGATTACCGATTATATATGTAAATAAATAACTCAAGTATTTCCCAAGCTGTTGTACAGTGCTGTTTGTGTTTTGAGCCTGGACCAACAAACCTTGAAATTATAGAAGATTACCAAGCTCTTGTACAGTGCTGTTTATGGTAGCCTCGATCACCAACCTTAGAGATCAGAAAGATGTGATAGAAGTTCCACTTTCTTGGAGTTAACAACAGCTTGTTCTTTTCAGTTGACCGGTTGGGTAGGTTAAAGTTGCAACCGTAGTTTAGCCAAAATAGAAAAGAACAGAATGGTTGGTCCCTATAACAAACGAGTTTTGCTAATCAATAATTTTTGTTCCCTCTCCGGCCCAGATGTGGATTATGCGAGTCCATCTAGTCTGAAGTTTGATTAGAGTCGGTTGGCATTGATTGGCTGAAGAGAACCGTTCATTTTTAGCTACCTAACTCTTCGTTCTCTTGAAGAAGTATATTTTAGATTCCCAAGCTCTTGCTCGTTGTTTACAGTCTCGATCATCAAAATTTAAAAACAAATTGTAAACAATATCACAAATGATGAAAACAAGGCGTAGGTTGTTCAAAGAATACACTTGTTGCAATGCAATGCATTAAAACCGCTTGCATTTCAATAAACTTATACTTTGAACAACAAGCGGCTCGTTTTATCATTTGTAAAAAGCAATAGGATTAATAACCCGTAGTAAAGAAACTAAAACAACGTCGACCAAGAGTGTCTAACGCCCTGGGGAGGCTTCAAATATTAAAGTTCAGCAATTTAGAACATAAGCAATGCTCGGCGTGCAGCCAATATTTCACTGACCAAAATGCATTAAGACTCAAGATTATGTAAATAGCTATATTAAAAAAGTCTCACACAATTCTTCCCTCACAAGAGAACAGTTTTTTAAGAATTTGTAACAAAAGAGGCATAACCTGATTGCAATGAATAATGTGAAGAAAAAGAATATTATATAATAAAGATTTTCCTTCTTGACTCAAAACAATTATAAACAACGTTGTGATATAAAAATAAAACGAATTCCCTTGGCCTGATTCCCCACTCTGCTGACTTCGGTTCCATCTTGAAATCGAAACAATGTTTCAAATCACTGTGCTTTGAAGTTGATTTCCTGCCAAAAATTCTGCGCGAAAGTCAAAAGAAGACATTTTATTGATAAACAAATCGACCACACATCACGTGGCCATTATATGTGCAGAACTATCTTCACCCTGAAATTTTCTGTAGGTTAAATGTGCAACGACTTTGTTCTAGCGTCTTTACTATGGACTTTGAACAAGTTTTTGAAACAAAGTCACTAAATTTAAACGAATGCATACTCGCAATGGCAATTCATTTAAATTTCATACTACTTTCTCAGTCATTCAACATCCACTTATTAGTCAAATTTCCTGATCTCTCTTGAACATGGAGACTCTGGTTTGAAGAGTGTTTATTCTAAACCATCACAACCCAGTTCAGTAGTTTTTTCCCATCACTGGGATTAAAATATTCCCAAAAATGGAAACGAACAACCGAAAAGAACGAAGCGAGAAAACGAAATATTTCTTAGTTCAGTCGCTAACAAATTCGAAGGGAGTTCTACATCTCTCCGACTCTAGAGTTTCTGATGATGATGGATAAGGGTTTCTTGCAACGCAGTATATTGCTACAGATTTTTCTGTGTGTTTTCACTTACCTCATTTAAAATATGATGAAAATAAAAACTAGATTCAAAATACAGATTAAACGCATTTATGTATTTCTCAGAACTTTCAAGCACCGCCTGACCAAAAATAAAAACAGCTTCGAAAAATATTTTTGTCCATTGCCATTATCGTATAGCATAACCAATCATCAATCTATTCATGGCGACACATTTACGCCAAGGAAAGCAGTACTAGGCTAACAACCAAGAAAATTTATTGTGTTTGACCAAAGATTCCCGTATTAAAAAAGCTTCGTTTGTTCGCACATATTCCCAAGACAACCGACGCCATTCTCCGAGTGTACGATACAGACGGTGTTCTTTTCCAATTAAAACAAGAAGCCGAATCGGCTTGAAAAATCTTACCTTTCTGGATGAATTTAACATTGAGAGATTTAGTGCGTTGCTGTAACTGGGTAAACAAAATGTGTATATATATATAAAATAAAACAAAATTTTAGATTAATGTCAACCTTGCAATTGAAAAATGTAATTATTGAAGCCCAGTACGGTATAAGCAGTTTTGGACACATTCCAATTTGGACCAGTTTCTAGAATACAACCACCAATATAAGAATAGGCAGTGTATCAGTTTAAAACTGATATACTGTTATCATAAAAGACAACTTTATCGAGATTATACATAGGATAAACAAATGAGACTGAAGTAACATCAGCACATCCAACGTTCCACCATATGGAATATTCCCATACAATATACAAGGTTATATATATCAGATTTCAATAGAAGCACATCATGATCTGTCTGAGTAATTGTAAAGTTAACGGCACCGCATTTCGTATATACTTTTGCGGGAAATAAAGTGTTTTTGCAGTGTTTATTGCAGTGTTTTTTTTACTTATTTTTGTGAAAGTAAGTTTCCGTATCCAAAACCCAGTTTACTGTGAAAGTTTGTTCCTGCAAAATATCCGAAATGTAAAAAATATTCTTCAACATTAATTACAAAATTTTCGGGACAATTAAGTTTGGACCAAAAATCTTCGGACATTAATTTTCAGACAAAATTACAAAATTGCCACAAGTTTTTTGTAATTTGTACAATGTTTAGTAAAAAACTATCCAAAAGCGCCCGCATATTATTTTTTTAAAAGTCAGATTTACGAAAATTCGTTATAGCAAAATACGATAAAGCATTTATAACCCCAAACTCCCATAAAATGTAATAACATGGACAAAACGCGAAAGTTAGTTTCACAATTGCAATAATTTTCTGCTCTCTACAAGATAGCAAAAGTTTCTTCCTGCAATAAATACATTGATACAACGACAATTTTTTTCCGCAGAAATATTTTCGGTGGAAAACTTTGGCTGAAAAACTTTCAGACAAAGTTCATTTTCAAATCCTAAATGTGAATTTGGAGGCCTGATGCAAAAAGATGTTTGCCTAATATCGAAACTAAAACGTTTGCCTAATTTCAAGGCCGGCCGCCGGAATGTTTGCATAATCTTGAGGTCGGCCGCAGAATCGTTAGACATAAAACCTTTTCGTGTGAGACAGAACTTTAGTTCACAAGATTGCAGACAATAAAGTTTGCTTAGTAGAGATAACAATTCAGCGCATATGGTAGACATGAAGCGAGAACGGTGTGGTGAGCGTTATATATTGTTGTTTATTTGTTTTATTTTTGTTTGTTTGTTTGTAATAAGAAATTTACAAAACAAAAAAGTACCCCTTGACTGTTGCTTAGAGCCTTAAATTTTAGGTAGCAAAACTAAATACACAAAAGATCGAATATGCTCCAAGAGCATGGGTACTAGGCTGCTAGAAACAACATAATTTGTCGAGTTTGCAAAATGACCTAAGGTAGGTACTTCTTGCAAAACAGAAAAGCACATCTTGACTCTTTGCGCTGTTACTCTCTTACTATCTGCCTCCTGTGCAAAGCTAGAACTAGCTACGACTACCCGAGTTATAGAGCCCGAGTTACGAATATGACGTCATAACCCATGTTAACTAATTTTTCGTAACTCGGTAATTTAAGTAATTTAAACATAAATATAATTTCCGAGTAAAGTAACTCGGAAATTTTGATTGCAATAAAATTTCCGAGTTATCTCAAAACTTCTTCAAAACTTCTTTTAGTTTTAGAAGTATTTATTTCGAATATTTGATATTTATGGAGCAAATAGACTACTAAAACATCAAACGTAGAAAGATTTTCTTTTGAACAATAATGGAACGGCACGATTTCTGGGTTGATTCAAAACGTTGGGTACCCATTATCAGGCCCTATATTGGGTAGTATATTGGCTGCCCCAAAAACACAAAATTAAAGACCCTAAAGTGAAAAAAATCTATATCGCACAGACATTAATAGTCTTGCATTCTGTTTTAACCCTATTAAGAATGGGGGGAGCCCCCTCCCCTTTCCTACCATGTACAAATGGCTATTACGGCTTGAAATTTTGGGACTTTTTCTATAATTTATCTAGGATCATTCTCAAAAAAAAAAAAAATAATAATAGTAAATAGGGATAATTTTCCTTTAGCAGCCAAAATTTTTGGCAGGTGGTAACTTTTTTTCAAAAAAATCATTTTGGTATATATATTTTGCACCACCTGTTTGGCCCTGATGACGTTATCATTAGTAATGACGTCATCAAAAAAATAATTATGCCAAATTATGTGGACTAACTTTCTGGAGAGTTTCAACATTATTGCACGTTCCCAACTAAAGTTGTGGAGGGGAGGGGGCACTTTGTCCCCCCCTCATTAACTCAGAGCCCTAAAAAGCCCATACTGAATAGGGTTAAAACTGGATTTCCATTTTTATCAGAAGCATTTGATTGCAAAGCATTTATTTGCGAAGCATTTGTTTACTAGCGGGATGGAAATGGAAATCAGTATTACTGGTTTCAACATACTGTATGTCCTTTCAAAACTTATTAAACTACAGTAGAGTAATAACCCCCTACAATAGAGTAATAACCCCGTATTATTAAAATATAATAATGTGGATTTTTGCAGGATGTACTGTAATATATTCTCAAAAACATATTAGCGAAGACTTTATTCGCTTATCTTCAGTTACATTTTGCAGACTTTCTTGGTCAATCTTGAGTTATATTGTATTTTTAGAGCTTTTTATTTAGTCGATAATGGTTGACATTTAGTTGATTATGGTTGATTATTTTTTTTTTCAGGTAAAACAGGTTGTCAAGTTATACCTTAAGTCAGCAAAGAAATCTTAAAGTTATTGAGACAACCTTTCTACCCGAAAAAATAATATAATCGGCATATTCATTTAGTTAGCCACATTTTATTTTAATATTGTAGTTGCATATTGTATTGCAACCTTTTTCATGCAGACTTGGTAGGCAAACTATTTAGATTTTCATGAGATTCTTATAGTTCAGGTGACTCCACTAACTCCACGTTTATATTTTTTGTTACTTTGCATATTTGCAAATGACAGTTACGATTTGACAGTTTGTAGAATTTAATTTAGTTTAGTTTACTAAGTGTGACCTAGGAAGATGTGACCTTTTGAGTGATAATAAGAAGCTTTAATTTTGTTATGCAAAACCTATGAGACTTTTTATTACTGGGGTTGTGAAATTGCTTCAAATGAAGGTACAACACAGCATATAGTTAATGTATCATTTCGAGACATGACAAAAAATACTATTAATAGCACATTACTAATTCTTCTTACGATAAAGCTTTAATATTAAAAAAGGCGTAAGATAATTACTACTTTAATTAGTCTCTAATGATTGATATAATTTCTGCTTCAAGTAATTTAATTTAACGATTTGTTGATAATTAAGTTACTAAGTACGTGATGTAATTATAGGAATATATATTTCACAAATATCTTCAATGTATTTATATAATTATGTTTTAAAGATAGCTGTTACTAAAATGCTGTAAATATAAATCCACAAGAAAAATAAAAGTATTTACATCAAGAGAAAGGGAGTGCGCAGGGGTGGAACTATCTTCGGTCGGGGATAGGAATGGCAAAATAGCCTAGTAGCTCTAGCAGTTGGGGTTTATTGATTAGCCCTAATTCTCGAGTTACTGACTATCCCTAACACTAGGGGTTGCTGATTAGCTCTAATGCTAGAGTTTGCTGACTAGCCCTAATACCCCAAGAGATATGATTAGCGTTAAGCTTACTGCTAGGTTGTTTATTAAAGCAAAATAATAAAAGTAATAAAAGCATTGAAACGAGACTGATGAGATGATGTAATGCTCCTGCTTTTAAAACAATATCTCAAAATGATAGAAAAACTGTCTCCCTCGGTTGGAATGTGGGAACACCAGATAGACAGTCCTCCATACATTCGTCACAAAAATATTCTTGACACACGATGATAAATTACTTGTTATAAACAACACATTATAATAGTTCTAGGAGGCGCAGCATCAGGCATTGTAAAAAAACTATGAGATACTGACCAGAGAAGATCAAAAGAGCTTGGATAAAGCCCAATACTCTATTGAATTCAATGATAACTATTATAAAGTGGCACTACCATAAAAGAAAGATCATTTATCAAACAATTTCAACATGCTAAAACCGAGAAAGAAAATAACTCTCCTCCCCCTCTCATCTTCTTTCATAACTTTTGAAAGGAATGAGTTATATTATAATAAGTTATATAAAATTTTTGGGACTTTACATTTATCTAGGATCATTTTAAAAAAACATTATTTTGGTAACTATGGATAATTTTCCCCTAGCAATTGTATTTTTATATTTTCAAAAAAAAAAAAATCTTCTTATGAAAAACGTTTTCGTACATAGTTTTGGAGCAAAAATATTTTTACCTAAAAAAACTCGGGTCATCATGAGTGATGACGTCATCAGAAAAATAATTATGTTGAAATGGTAATTTTGTGTTGACTTAACATTTTAGAAAGTTTTAACACTACAGCATAGTTGCATCAGCGGTTTTGGAAAGAGGGGGTATTTTAGTCCCCTCCCCCCCCCCCGGCTTTACGGAGCCTACATAGGGGTAAGTTTTAGTAACAATAAATAACTGGGTGAAAAATCATTGATACAGTTAAATTCACCTATATATTTTACTCATTTTTAACTCTATTGCTAGGGTATTTTGAGCTATTCAAATCTATGGGACGAATTCCGAATAGAAAAGGCGTAGTAAATTGAGGCAAAATCTGTATAAAGAATAAAAACTAAAACTCTGAAAATTTCAGCTTTATATCGCATTCTAATCAAAAGTTATAAAAACATAATACGGCAGGGGGAGGATTCCATTAAAACGCCTGTTTCACTAAGCCTTTTTTCAAAATATTTTCAAAATAATACTATTTTGAGATTATTTTAGCGTGTAACATATTATTTTAATTTTGAGCGTAAAATATTACTTATAATATTTTTTTGAGGGTGAACAAACGCGTTAAATGCATTCGATGAAATTCCTGCAACCATCCCTTTAACCAAATCTTTTATTCGCTCCCTTTTTTTTTTTTTGCAGTTTTTCCCTGAGACAATATTACGAAGAAAGCTAATAAATTGTTTTTCGTCAGCATCATCTGCCACATATGACATCTTGGTTTATACAGCAAATTTTGTTTTCTTCACTGAACGCATATTTTCGAGTTATTTTAAAAAACTTTTAGAATTAAAAATTACGCGTAATATTTTGAGAAGGCTGAGTGAAACAAGCGCTTAACACTTATTCCAGTCTAAAAGAATTATAACTATAACCAAGTTTCATAGATACATCCATGATTTATCATAGTTTGCGAGATCTTAGGTATGGTTTATTATGCATTTCCCCCCTTGATTACAAGGGTCTCAAAGGTCCTTCTTTAACCCTATAAGACCCGGGCTTTTAAGGAGTCTAATAACCCAAGAACTTTTGAATTACTGCTCCGTTTTACTTAAGACTTGGGCACAATATCCTCCTGGCTCTATAATATCCGAAAATGTGATAAACATCTACATATATCATCATTTCATGCAGAATCTGAGTATCCAACCGCAGTACCCGTGAAAACCTGACATGGAAGGCAAAAATGGAAATATAGCTAGAACAATTAATTACATTGTTATATTTGCTAATTATGGATGATTTTTTAACTATTACACAATTAAAAGCCGTTGTAAAGCCTTGTAGACCAAATTAATACAGTATTTAATTTTTTTTTTTTTTGAAAATTTCCAATCAAGAGTTTTTAAATACAATAAAGTGAAAAGTCACCAATTCTAAACGATTAGCGGCTCAGAAGGTGAAGAGAAATTTGATTGCATTTCAAGAGAATAGAAGAAACGTCACAAAATAACGTAAAAAGAAGCTACCTAGCCTATTGCATGTGTTCTATGATTTATGTCCACACCATGCTTTCTTCAAACGTTATGTATGTGGTACCCTCTGGGTAAAATTCCACCTCCCTTTGACCCTCCAGGTAAAATGGGATTAATACTAGTACATGTGATATACTCGAATCATAGTCATCCGTCACAGATCACCATACCGTATCATTTAACGTTGTTGGTTGGCAAGTTAGAGCAAATGGAGAAAAACAAACGAACCAGTAGCTAATATTAAATTCCTTACAAAAGATTTCTGTATTCCAGGACATATTGTTTTTGTTCTTTCTGATTCAACATCTACATTTTCATCTAATACATATACAGTACAATCCCGTTAACTCGGACTCTCAGGGGGGACAGGAAATTGGTCCGACTTAACGAATGTCCGAGATATCCGAAGTCTCGATAACTTGGACTTTCTTGAAAAGTACGACTTATCGGGATTTTTGGTATAGATCTTTGATTTTTCTTTCATCCATCCCGAAAGCGTTTGTTTAGGAATGCTGTGTTTACGAGAAACTGCAGCACAGCTTTCGCC